>JAMYHI010000266.1:0-28427 GCA_025531525.1 Pichia sp. P7020A
AATGTCGGAATCTGCAATACTCCACAATTTTCCTCAATGGGAGAAACTCGTGAGAGATTTGGGAGAAGACCCGGACAACAGCTCCTCATGGGAAGAGCTGATATCACATCATGAAAAACTGGTTAAAGACCATGCCAGTTTATTAAAGACGAGGAGAGAGCTCAAACAGCTACTTTACAGAGATATGAATAGGATACTGACGAAATATCCATATTGTGAAGCTTATTGGCTACGATATAATTCAATGGTTGAGACATTAGATGGAGTCAACGCATCGATCGCCTTAATGAAGCGAGCAGTTTTTGTGTTTCCATACTCATTATCACTTTGGAACAAGTACATATCGTCACTTCTAACTTACCAAAAGATTGGCGATGATGAAATGGAGTCAATGTTTAGAGAGGCTGCAAGTAAGGTCGGATATTTTTTTTTAGCTCATGAGTTTTGGGACATGTACCTGAAGTGGGCAAAAAGTAAGTATGGTGATAAATCAAACGACTATATTGCCATTCTGAGACAGGTGATATGCATCCCCTTGCACCAATATGCCAAGTACAATGAAGAGTTCGTTAGCTTATGCCGAAATTTTACAGTAGCTGATCTTATACCCAAACCAGAACTCAATAAGTTCATCGTCAAGAAAAACTATATCACCGACATCACAGAGGACGATCTAAGTCAAATTGATGAGTACGCGGAGTCTCATACAGAAGAAATTTTAACCCAGTATTTCAATGAAATATTGCACGAGGTGCAACAAAGGGCCAGTGATAAATGGAAATATGAAAGTGATGTCAAAATGGAGTACGATCTAGAACCGGTGACTAATGGAGAACTTGACAAATGGATACGATATATTGATTACGAGGAGAATTATCATAAGTTGAAGGATGATATGACTAATAACGTCGAGATAATCACCCTATATGAGAGAGCCCTTGTACCCACCTGTAATCGGCAAGAGTTATGGATGAGGTATAATAGATATCTCATCCAAAATGGTGGTGATAAACGGATAATAACAAATTTCAACAAGGCGTGTGATCATTTTGTGCCACTAGAGTTGAAGGATGTCAGGTACATGTACATACAATTCATGCACCTAAAGCTGAATCAAGACGAGAGCTGCAAAAGTCTCTTTATTTCTATGATCGAGAAACTCAGGACAGATGATGAAGTTGTTGCTCAATACATACGGTTTTTGTTCAAACTTTGCAAGGACGAGGATGCCAAAACGGCATTGGCAGCAGATATTGTTACCTGTGCGCACCTTTTCAATAAAAATGAGGGATCTGTTGCTCATGTGTCAAAGAAAGCGAAACCGTCGGCCATTGCTCTAACCTCTGAAACCAGTATAAAGAATGAGGACATCTTACATTTGAGTAAACTTTTGAATTTTTGGTTGGTAGGGCAACTGGTTGTGAGTGCATGCACCTATTTTTGGCTTGAACTGCACAATGTTTCGAAGACTAGAGATACTCTTGTTGCTTTCATGAAAACGCCAGCTGTGAAGAGTAGCAGAACGTACTGGTTTTTCTTCTTCAAATTCGAGAAAAGTCAAAGAAATATGAAGAATTTGACGCACGTTATTGAGATGGTCAAGACATGGAGTACCCTCAGTATTTCTGATGTGAATTTTCTCGTTGAAGAATACAATTCCCTTGCATTCAAGAATTTTACAGTTACTGATATGAAAAAATCCCAAAGAGACATAATTAAAAACATCTTGGAGATTGATCCTGAATCATCCTTTCATATGAAACATTTTCTCAAAATCAGACTTGCGGCGGATAATGACGAAGATAGCATAAATAAGAGAATTATAAGGGAAAATGGTCACCCATCTGCCACGTGCGAAAGCAGACCTGCAGTAATCAATCCAATATTGATCACTAGGAACACATGGAGTATCCCCACAAGGGCATTCCCATTACCTAAGTTCCGTAACGTCGAAAAGGCGAACGCAAGCGTGAAGCACGTAAACGAGTCCATTTAGCAGCGGGTATCTATTTGTATAATATAACCATGTATAAGAAAGAGTAGATCAAATACTGTCTGTCTGTCTACCAATGACGGTCAACCCATCCCTCACTAAAGCCTTGTCCGTGCACCTGTTGTTACCATACACTTCCAATATTTCTAGCTTTGGACAAATTCTGGATAATATAGCCAACACGGAGTCATCGACGCTTCTCACGAATCCGACGTCAAGGTACGTAAGAAAAGGGAAGTCCAAGGATCTCGAAAGTCTAGAGAACATGGTCTTGGCAATGTCCTTGACACTGTTCAGGTTGAGCTGTACAAGAGTCTGATGAGAATGAGCGAGCATGTTGTAAACAGATTTTTCAGTGAAACCGATGCATCGTTCTAAGTTGATGTCTGTGAGACCACCGTTTATATCCCAGTTAACGAATAGTGAATTAAGACCTTCATCATCTAGTTGATCGAGTTCCGCAAGTGATAACTTGGTAATGTTCGATCCAAATAGCCGCACGCCCTCTGTAAGAAACCTATTAGTTAAACCTGAACATTTATTCAAATTTAGAGATTCAATCGTTTCACAATTGATTGCAAGTAAGTTGATCATGAGATCATCGTCGATCAAGTTTTCATTGTGAGGTGACGAGATTTCCAACTGCTTGAGTTTAGAGAGAAAGTGTGGCAAGAGATCATAAACTGGTTTTGAATTGAGCCCATCAAGTCTCGAAAGTGTCAACGATTCGAGATTGCTACCGCAATTTTCCAACAAGGAAACGAGAGAATCATTCGAGAATCTGTGGGTATTCATCAAGTGGAAATGTCTGAGGTTTCTCCCGACATTTGATTCAAAGAAGGCTTGCCAGACATTATCATTAATCAAAAAGGGGCCATTAAGATTCAAAGACTTCAGATTAGACAATTTATTACCAAAATAGTTGAGATTATCGTTATGAAATCGTCCACACATGTTTAGTGTTAAGTATTCTAGATTGGGACAATAAGCTGCAATTTTATCCATGGAATCCTTACTTATTTTGGAACAGTCCCAAAACTCCAATTCGGTAGTATCGTTATCAAGAAACAAAGAAATTGTTTCGTCGTTCAATGATCTATTCTTCGCCAAGATTCGACAAATTTTCATTTTGTTATGGTGTCCAATTTCACCTAGTAGATCGACGTCATTTATATTTTCAGTAATGATATTGATACAGAAATCTTGTAAGGATGGGAGTTTGAATGGTTTTTTGTCCAACAATGCTGTGGCAATCTTCTTTCTTCTCTTTCTTGCTTCAATTTCGTGTTTTTTAGCGAGTCTGTCTCGTCTAACTTGGATCTTTGTACAAGAAGGACAGAGGTACCCGACGCGTCCATATTTCTCCGCCTTCTTAGAGTAGACCGATACTGTGAAGTTTTGGTCACATTCGAGACAATATATGGACCCCCCATCTCCCGTTTGTGTCGTTTTCCTTCTCTTTGCATCGGAAATGTCACCAGAGATAGCACTACCATTCACATTGTCATGTTCCTCGATTTCCTCCTCATCGGAATCCAAGGCGAAATTTAGGGGAATGGTGGAGTAATCATTTTCATTTGCAGGAGTATCCAACTCTGGTTCTTCTGTGGAGTTAGCTATATCTGGAGCTACCGTACTAGCATTGTCATTATTGGCTTCCTCTCCACGCAAAGTGCGTTCGTAACGAAGCCTGATCTGTTCCGCATTGATACCCTGTTCTCTCAAAAACGAGGTCAATGCGGATGACGGACCCTTCACGCCTCCATCGTCGCCGCCATTTGCACCGCCATTTGCACCTTTTCTTCTGCGTCCATATGCCATGCTTCTTTGATGATTAAAAGCACGGAATCCGGTCCAGGAACTCAAAGAAGCAGACGTAGAGAAAGACGTCAAATGGTGTCTTCTCGGAAAAGAAACGGTTGTGGGCTGTGGGCTATGGGCTGTGGAAATTTCATCTCGTTAGTCACTTTTCCAATTTTCGAAACCGGAGTGCCGGGTTAAAGTTTCAGATAAGCGATAAGCGGCAAAGCGACACAGAAGAATGCAAACAGGGGCCGACGAACACAACGACAATGACAATGAGAACAACAACGGTACGCCGAGTCTCAGGAGCAGGGACCGGACGCAACACCATTCACCGAACGAGCCGAAGTTGTGTTCACGCAATTTAAACAGCGACATTCCGGCCCCTGCGCATCGCTGTTTCCTTCTTTCCTTATTGTTTCTTTTCAACTGATCCCACGGCAAAGGCCAAGCACATTATCCAACTATGTCACCTATACAGAAGTTGTTTAAGAAAGCATTTCTAAAATATGGAGCCTTCTACATGTACTCGCTTGCGTTCACTTTCTCCATATCCGCATGTCTCTCACTCGGTATTCTCACACTATTCTCCATTCTTGCCGAACCGTTGCAACTGGTAATGGGGTATTCACAGACTGTGATCAACAAGACAATCATCTCTCAAATGCTTGGACTCAGTCTCTTTACGCCGTTGAGTGGTTATATTGCGGATGCGGAAGGGGTCTGGATATTGTCCATTATCTCATTATGCGGGTACGTTTCTGGATTTACAACGATCATTTACATTGTCAAGCATGGACTTCATGAGAATTATGTGTATTTGTGCTTCTTTGTGATTGGGTGTTCTCACGTGTCCTTTTTATTTAGCTGTCTGATAAATTCAGCAAAATCAATTGGGAGATACTACCGCACTTTATCCATAAGCACACCAAATATGATGGTGTCATTCAGCTCTTATGTACAAATTCAAATTATAAGGAAGTTCTTCCAACCGACAAGTGATGATATTGTGGATGTTAGAGATAACTTCATAAACCTGCTTTGGTTCTTTTTGTCAATTTTGATCATATCCACACTCCTATCCTTCACTGCGTGCAAAATAACTGACTTAACAGAGAACCTTGAGTACTCTTTAGAAGACTCCACACCTTCTTTGCACGAAGACTTTCTCAATTTTGAGACTTCCCCCTTACTAACTGGTGCTGCAACGGTTTTGCACAGTACACAGACGTCTCTTCTCGGCTCTCCGCATAGTCATAATTGGTACCTCGAGGAAGAGACGACATTGGCTAATATACACGACGAACTCTCCATGCTCTCAGCGAGCGCACATTCCAATCCTTCCCTCTCTTCTAGGGTGACACCATATAAGTTCAAAGTGAACAAATTTCTTAAAGATGTGATGATGTATCCGCTGTTGTTGTGTTGTCTCATGTCCATTGGAAGCACTGAATTTTTCATCTCCAATCTGAATGCCATCCTTTCGAACTTGAATCTCTCCAAACATTTAGATTCGAGCTTACAGACGTTATCCATTACATCTACAGTGACTCGATGTATTATCATGCTATTCACTGATACTTTCTGCACTCGATTTGAAATATCAAGGTTGACGATATACACCTGTTGCATGCTGCTTTGTGGAATGTCACACCTATACCTCTCAAGCACGCCTGTTCCACAGGTTAACTTTGCCCTTGTTGTTGTATTCAATTCAATACTCAATTCTGCGGTGTTCACTCTGTTTCCTGCCATTTTGGCGAGTATTTATGGTATTGAGATATTGGGTACATCATGGGGGTTTTGTTCGAGTTCTAGTATTTTTGGGAATATGTTTCTCAATATGTTGTATTCTAAAGATTTTGGGGAAAATTGCATTAAGAGTGTCTCTGGTGAGGATGATTTGGTGATCTGTTCAACGCTGACTTTCTTCATCAGTGGTAGTTCTCTGCTATTGTTAGGCGCCGCTGTTTTTGCATTACGTAGCCGATATTTGCATAGAGCCAGCGCTTTCTTCTAACTTCTAACCCAAACGGAAAAGTTTCATAGCATTTCATTCTTTTTATACCATGTATGAATAAATAGATAGCATGGCTGCTAGGCGTAGCATTACCTAGAAGCATAATCTGATACTGATATAAGTTCACAGTAAAGACAAGATCAAGGCTGTGCATTGCGCAGTTCTTATCGCTTCCCTTCCTGTGATTCAAAAATTCTGAACCAAATTGAAAGCAATGTGCGAACTGGGGTTCAATTACGTATTTTTATTTCTGCGTTGTTACACTTGGATGTTTTGCCGTTATGCTTCTTTTCCAAGTGATGGTGAATGGATGTTGTACTTAAGACATAGGACTATGTCTACGGGGCAGAGTGCCATGAGCAATGACGACATGAGGTCAGTGGCTGCAGCATCAGCAATAGTGGTTGGGGCAGCAACAGTGGATGCGCCCTCACAACCGGCTACGCCACCCTTAGAATCGCCGATAACGACGACAGGAGATGATACACCAGTACTAGCGCAAGATACTACCGCGCTGAATGAACCATCATGGCAAGAAGATAGCAGTGCTGGTAGATGTGGAGAATGTGGAGTCAAGTTCACTTTGTTCACGAGAAGACACCATTGTCGACGTTGTGGGCTCATTTACTGCGGTAATTGTTGTTGGTGGATGTGTAAGTATCCACCTGGATCATTCACTGTGTGGCAGGATGGGAATCGACTTGCTAGACGTGGAGAACTGTATCGAACTTGTGGGAAATGCAGGGAGGAACTGCGAGAGTTTCTTGCGAATGATATTACGTGCACTGATGAGAATACTATTGATGATAGCGATGACGCGGACGCTAAGCCTGCACCTAGGAATATACGGTCCAGCGACGGACATAGAGATCGGGATATAGCAGAAGTGGATTATGAGGATGATGAAGACGTGTGTCCCGTGTGCGGAGAGCGCATGAGCACGATGTCACCGAGCGAGGGACGAGAGGAACACGTTGAACGATGTCTACGAGCGCAGGAGTTTGGATCGCCGCCCACTGATACGTCTCAGGCCGCCATTAATGCTGGTACTGGTGTTGGAAATGGCTCTGGTGCTCGCCGACGTAACCGAATGGTGCTATCGAGGGTGCAACCCGGCGGTTACGAGGGAGAGTGCGTGATATGTCTAGAGGACATGTGTGCCGGACAGAAGGTGGGCCGGCTAGAGTGTCTGTGCTGCTTCCATGCGCAGTGCATCAAAGACTGGGCCCGCAAACGGGGGTTTGTTGAGTGTCCCGTGCACAAGCTGTATTCGGAGTAGTACCCTAAGCCTTAAGCCATTAATCGAACAAGAGAGCCACTATCTAGAGCTGTGCTAACTGCCAAGCCGCCACCGTAAACCTAAACCCAAACTAGACGCTACTCTACTAGTGCTATTTCACCAGTTTCCAGTTTCCCCGTTTTACGCGTCGCGCGTCGCCGCGTCGATCGCGTCCCGTGATCTTTAGTCTCTGAATAGCGCCAATTCTCTAGCCCATTATAGTCGGAATTAAAAAGTTAAAAGGGGGTAGTTACCCCTGAAAGGGCATTAAACGACTAGCTCCAGAGCGGATTTGCGCGTGCTGCAGCTGTTTAGAGCGGGACACCGCACGTTCGACAAGCTCTTAGTAGGAGGTGGGCCCATTAAACTTCCTTTGCACAAAAGGTACTGGTCTTCCACAGATCAAGCTACAAACTACAAGTAACAAGCTACACGCCAAGAACTGCTTGCTACACGTTACACGTTACTGGCTACTAGTTGCGTATTTCAAAAACGATCTCATCTACCAATCATGATCTTTTCAGAATCTCAATCAGCATCCCTGTGGCTGGACAAACCAGCAAGAGATACAAAGATAACTGCAGCTTCAACGTCAGGTTCCAGATCCACAACATCCAAGACACTCAATACCAGCAAGATCCATGCAAAGTTGCTCAAGTTCAGACAGCGTTTTGAAGAAGTACCAGTTTCATCAACGACACAGTCCAAATTGCAGATCTCATACCCATTGTCTGTATCACACGTCTCTCATTTGGATTCTTCCTTCTCTTTTGACCTCGAGTCTGCCTTTGATAACGTCCCAGCACATACTCTTGATGAATATCTTCCACAAAGTCGATCTCATAGTCGTCATACTTCTCTGTTAGTGGAAGACGTACAAGACCAACATCAACCAACAGTAACATCTCTGTCAAATGCAGTGTCAAACTCTTACAATAATGCAGAAGAACAGCTAGTATCTTTAGATCCTGTACAGAAGGCCAATCTCAAAGCGGTATCATCGTATAGAACCTCTCCAACACCACTTTGGCCTTCAAACTCTCACATAACTTCTCCACAGAGCAAGAGAAATAGTATTGCCTCTACCACAATAGCTATAGGTTCCCAGTTCTCTAATACGTCCACGTTCACAACATCAACGAGTATACGCTCAGATCTCGCATCCACATCAGGTATGCTCAATAAACTATCGCTAATAATGCCACAATCAAACTCAAATGCCCATGATGATATCAATGAGAATGATATTGATAGCGAAGTTGATGTTATCAGCGATTTAGAGGATGATCGATTCTCACAGATCCCCTCTGCACCAATGCCACCCAAATCCATTATCGAACCCGTGGAAATGCTCACAGCTATATACCAACGTCAGAAAGAACTGGATGATATACTCATTGCTTCAGATTCCGATGACGATTATGATGATGAAGAAGAGCTCTGTCAGAAAATCATGAAATTCACATTCACAGATACGTTACAATGCGTCACTGAGAATATTGCTCAACAAGACGATGAGAATGATCGCATTGGTAACGATATCGTTATGGATGATGTGAAAATGCAGAAAATGAACGCGAGATGTAGAGATTCAGTGATTCAATTGCTTGAGGATGAAGCTCTGGAACAACAGTTACTAATGGATTTGCTGGATAATACTCAGAAATCTTTGCACAAATCCATATCGATACCAAAGCTTTTGTCTTCCAAGAGCATACCCATTCTGAATGACATCCAAGAAGAGGAAGAAGAAGAAGAAGTGGAGGAAGAAGAAGAAGAAGCGAATAAACTCTTAGAGAAAGAGTTTGAGGAATTTGGAGAGCACTCAGAGGGTTCCATTATAGATACGACGTTCAACTTGGCTTCATCAGTGCCATCTCGCGGCTTATCGTCATCTTCATCGTCGTCACGCGTCTGCGACGTGGATTTCTTTGAAGATATTGAGGTAAACCTGGACGATACGCTATCACTGCAGTCCAGTGACGAAGTTGTTGTTGGTGTATAGCAAATACTAGTAGAAGTGAAAAGCTGCAAAAACTGAAATCGTAACGTAGCGTGGTGTAATGTAAGGAAAGGCCACTGAGCGTTGAGTGCTGAGCCCCCTGCGATTGAAATGCACATGAATTTCGTATTTCACAACGGCGGTTAGCCATTAAGCTCTCTCGCAACAATGTTATACAACCACACGGTCTTGTACCTATCGTAGACTGGACCATACAACCAATGACTAACCATAACAACATAGACACCACTTCCGTTTCTACATATGATGATGCAACTGCAGATACATACGATGCATACTTTCAAAGTATCGATTCTACATGCCACAAATTCAGTGATTTACAGTTATCTATGACGAAATCTTTATTGAGTTTCACACCAACGCAACGTGATGAAATTAGAGTTGCATTACAGAATAGACTTCGATTACCTGTTTTATGCGTTCGTGTAATTGAAGATGGTGGATTTGAGTTGGATGTGAGGAGTACGATTACCGTGAAGAAGGATAAGAAAGAAGTGGAAAATAGCAGGAAGCGGAAAACCGCTACTACTGCTACTGCCACTCCTGCTATTGCTGATGTCGATGATGATGACTCGCTCGTGGTGCTGGATCCAGTGAAACTCATTCATGGTGGGTTTGTGCCAACGTCGGTAAAGCATGCACAGAGAGAAGCGAGTAACTTTGTGCGCGGGTTGATGGATGTGTTGAACTCCAGAGAGAATGTGTTGAAGGAATTGGCGGACAACAATGTGAAGGAAGAGTTGGAGAAGACTCCGTCTAAGTAAGCACATGGAAATCAGAGTGTGATTAATTAATGTGATAGATATGCTACATATAGATATAGAAATAGTACAGATGACACGAATATTAGTCGGAGTTGCTTCTTCTGATAGCGTCCTCAACGAGTTGGTCGAAATCGGCGTGCAAGGAACAATAACTCTGCACGGCACCTATGATGATCAATGCGAAACTGGATCCGAGCCATAATCCCGTTAGTCCCATGGGAGATTCTTTATTAGGGATGCAAAATCCCAAGTATGCCGCAAGTGGTAATCCGACAATGTAGTAAGAGAATAGATTAACGTAACCACCAATACGTTGTAGACCTTGACCACGAAGACATCCCGCTGAAATGGAATTTAGGGCATCAAAGACTTGCATTAATGCAAGGATTGGGAATGCATCGCGAGCGTAGGCAACGACTTCTAAGTCATTGGTAAACCAATTGATTATGACGTCCTTACCAAAGAAGAGGAAAGAGCAGTTAAATAGGGCAATACCCAATGTGAAGATGAATAGAGTCTTGCAAGTAGTGAATGCCGATCGAGGCAGTTGTGCGCCTAAGAAGTTAGCGATTCTAGTTGACAGGGCAATGGAGACACCATATGGGATTTGATAATTGAGAGATGCCATTGTAGCGAGAATGGATTGAGCCGCTAGTTGTTTAGTACCCATATATGAAGCTAATAAGGTCAGTAGTTCAAATGATAAGAATTCAGACATGATCATGATCAAGTTTGGGATAGATAGGGTAATCAATTCACCCCAATTACGCGTCACTCTCTTGATATCAAATTTTGTCCAACATTTCATTGGGTTTGCCCTATTCTTTGTTCGTGTAGTATACAAGTATAAGCCCAATGCCATCAATGTGTAGTTGATAGAGACGGCAATTGGTGCACCAATGTATCCAAAGTTGAATACCCAAACGAAACAGTAGTTCATCAAAGCATTAAGTGGAGCACAAACAAATAAGACATATGTAGAAGCATCGAATATACCTTGACTCTGTAAGAAACGTTTTCCAGTTTCGAAAAGAATGTAACCGGGGATACCAAATGATGTCACTTTGAGGTATTGTGCTGCATAAATGGCTGATTGTTTATCAGGGAGGAATTTAGTCAAGACCGTCTCTGCCCATAACCACCAAGAGATACAGACAAAGAACATGATTGTGAAGATGAGTACAGCACACCTTTGAAAGATGATACCCACTAAATGATACTTCTTGGCACCATATGCTTGTGGTAGGAAAGTATCGAGGGATGATGCAAGACCTGCAATTGCGGCAATGGCTGTTATATTAGAAGTCATAGCACCGAGAGTGATCCCAGCTAATGCCTCCGAAGAGATATGACCCACTGCAAAGATAGAGCATACAGATAATGAATTTTGAAGAAGGAATGTGATAATGAGGGGTAAAGCTGATTTTGTTACCGACTTCATCTCAAATGAAATGGTTGTGCTGATTTTACCATCCTTTACAGCCTCATCCCATGATTCTCTGACGGCATCGACGTCAACTTCAACGTTTCCAGAGTCAAGTTCAACGCGAGTGTTCGTATCACTAGAGGCATGGTAGCCAGTAGTTGCATTCCTTCCCTCTTCATCAATGGCACCATAAGCCACTGAACAAGATGATGAGTGACGAATGGGTATGCGGTTAGCCTTGAGCAAGCTTGCTTCCTCTGATATCAGTTCAGATTCACCGGTGAGTCTATCTGCTCCACGCGCAAATTCCGACTCAGCTCCCCTATTGCTGTGGTAACTTTCATTGTCATTGTCATTGCCATTGCCATTGTTATTGTCATTGTCATTTTCATTGTCGCTATCACTGTTATCATCATGTTCGTTATCACTATCCATGGATTGCAAAACGGATCCGATCTGCGTTCTGTTGTACTTGATGAAATCCTGCGGGACAAAGAGGCCTGCTCTGCCTAGGGAGCCGACGGGTACGGATGCTGACGCACGCCGTTCGGCCGTTGTATGCGAGAACTGGTGCATGGTATGTGATGTGATGTGCCGTTGCCGTTGCCGTTGCAGTTGCCGTTGCCGTTGCCGTGAGTTTATGCACCCCACCTACGTACGTGCCACACCTATCCTCATAGAAGAGGAACAAAAGACATGACATGACAAGCCAAGAGAAAAAGACAAAAGACAAAAGAAAAAACAGAAAACAAATAAAGAAACCCTTATCGAAAACCCAGAGCAAGAAATGGCCATTGCCGGTGCACGGGTGTCAATCTCAGCTCTCAGTGGCGCCCCCCCGGCCCCGGGCAGCGAAAAAAAAAAAAAGCTTTTAAGGCGGCCGCCCGGCTGCAGCTCTCGCAGAAAATTCATGGCCTCCCCACAGCAGAGCACACCCCGGAGAGTGCTTTGGGTGAAGTCTCTGCTTCTGCTTCTGCTTCTGCTACAGCTACTATGTCTGCCTCGCCACGAATGACAGCAACAGCAACAGCAGTTTCACAACAACAACCATGAGAAAGTGCAAGGTCTTCGTCGGTAGTTCCCACCCACAGCTCGGTAAGAGCGTCTGTGAAAACCTAGGCATTGAACCCGCCCCTGCAACCCTTAAGAAGTTTGCCAATGGTGAAACTTCGGTGCAGATTGGAGTCTCAGTTAGAGATGAGGATGTTTATATCATTCAGAGTGGTTCACCAGATGTGAATGATCACATTATGGAATTACTCATTCTCATATCGGCATGCAAGGGTGGTTCCGCGGCGAAGATTACTGCAGTGATTCCACAATTCCCTTACTCTAAACAATCCAAGATGAAGAAACATAGAGGTGCAATCACAGCTAGAATGTTGGCTAATCTCTTGGTTATGGCTGGTGCGGATCATGTCGTTTCCATGGATTTACACGCATCTCAAATGCAAGGATTCTTCTCTAAACCAGTGGATAATTTGTATGCGGGTCCAACGTTGGCTAAATGGATCAAGGATAATATCAAAAACTACAAGGATGCAGTCGTTGTCTCCAAGAACCCCGGTGGAACGAAACGTGTCACCGCTCTTGCTGACAAGTTGAAGATTAACTTTGCCATGATCCATACTGATAGAAGAAGAACAGCAGATGACTATACAGGCCTCATGAGACATAATAATAGCACAAGTACTACTCTGAATAGATCGGATGCCGCAACTTCATTGTCTTCAGCAACTGCTGATGATAATATCGATTCCACAGAAATTCAAACTGCTAGAATCGTCAAGGGTCACGTCTTAGATGACGTTGCATCCGCGTCGACATCATCATCGACTACACCATCTTCCAGACCAATGCCTCCACAACATAAGGAATCTCAACTCAATTTTGAGAATGATAACTCCGATGACGAGGATGAACCTGAATTCATTGCAGAAGAGAAACTCATCACCCTTGTTGGTAACGTTCAAAACCGTCCGGCTATCATCGTTGATGACATGATCGACAAACACACCTCCTTTGTTGCAGCAGCAGAACACTTGCGCATGAACTGTGGGGCTAACTCTTGTTACATTGTCGCCACTCACGGAACCTTCAGCAATGACTGTCTTGAGCGTCTTAACGCTTGTCCTTACATCGATGGTATAATTGTCACCAATACATATCCAATCTCAGAGGAGGCAATGAAGAAGTGCAAGAAATTGACCGTCATTGACGTGTCTAAGATCTTTGCAGAGTGTATCAGAAGAGACCATTTTGGCGAGTCCATCAGCGTCTTGTTCGATTCTCTCGCATCCATTGTATGACACCATCATTTCCAACAAATACCTCAACCCTCTTATTGATTGAACATTCCACTACATCATCATCTCATTTATAGCTATTCAAACGACTTCCCCCCCCTTTAGTTCGGCCACTTTCCGTGGCCGCACGCATCCCCATGACGCAGCCAGAGGGCTGCAGTGCTCGTGTTCCCATCCAGGGCTCGCAGCATTAACGGAGCATGGGGATACTGAACCGTTTGCCTGACTTCAATGTAGCGACTTCTTTCCGGAGTTGCTTGCGTTGGTGTTGGCTTACATCGCCTAACTTTTTGTTTCTGGATGACGGATAATTTTACGAGACCGTCAGCTCGGATGGTTATTAGGTGTACATCGTATGTTGTAGACTATGTTGAGAGTAGAGAGTAAAGCGTAGAACCATTTGGTGTTTGGTGGTGATCCTTGTCTCACTATCAATGGACTTATTGATGAGCCTTTTTCTCTTCGGTAAGAATTTTTATTTTGATGAGCCTTCTTCATCTCCTTCGTCTTCATTTACTATACTTACTTGATATGGTGATATGGTGATATACTATCTGCGATTGAAAGAATGCAGTGTTACTATACACGATAGAATCAACTTCACACCTCATAACTACGGCTTCCCCTCTGCTAGAGGACTGGAAATGTTAACAGGCGTAAATCTCTTAGGTAGCGACACTCTCGTGAACCTACTCTTCAGCTTCTGTTGCACCAAGTCCATATCCAAATGTCTAGTCAAATTGATTCTCCGAATGCATGAGATGTAGTGTTTCTCATCCAACTCCACATCGAGAGGATCTTGCGTATGACAACCAGGACTTAACGAAAGTCTAATGGAATGCTTCTTGTTACCTTTCAAACCCTCACTCTCGTACAATTCAAAGACAATCTGCGAAAGATAATCGAGTTCCGGTAATGCATTACGGGCAATCTTCATTGGCACACTCGATTCATAGAGAACATTCAATAACGTGTAAATATGTGATTCCTTGGTGAAATAAACTCTTGTACCTGCCTTGTCCGTCTCCTTGATCTCTGTGATATCGCTCAGAATCTGTTTAGCCAATGGTAGTGATGTCAAAAGACCAATGTCCAATTTTTCATTGTCTTCGATACCATACTCTTGTGGACAGATGAAATCGAATAACACTTTGGCAAGACTGTACAGCTCACGTAGCAAGTTATACTTTGGATCGTCAAATGGTGAATTCTTTCTCTGATCTTGCGATTTAATCTTAGAACTGTATGAAGATGATAGCACCCAACCAATGGAACCTGCGGGATTTGTGGTGGCCTCTGCAGATGAAGATGATGTAGCATCTAGTGAGGACTCATTAACCTTAAAATCGTTCATTGCAAGAATGTTAATAGGGTACTGATTGACAAGAGATCCAGATAGTTCTGCCACAAATGCTCTCTCATCCTCAGACTCCGCTTCCGCATCTGACTTGCTGATGTGTCTCACAAAAATATTCTGAAGGAATTCACGGTTATGTAAGGCATCATATTTCATCGTGTCATACAATTCACTGATTTTCGATGGATGGACCTTCTCCACTGTGACAAATTCTTGGAATAACTTGTCCCATCTTTCCTTAAACAAGTATGAATCTTCATGACAACACCAGTGCGTTTGGAAACTATCAACATCTTGTGCCTTAAAATTCTCATCCATGATCTTATGATGGTAATTCATCAATTCAACAACCCTCTTGATAACAATGAATGGTTCTGGCATTTTAGGTGGCCATGCAAATTGTGGTGGTGCTTCCTTACCCTGTCTCAATAATGGCTTCAATTTCTTCTTAACTTGATCCATCAAATCCTTAGCTGCATTAGAGTCATCTAGTAAGTCCTTCCGTACTTTGAGGAAATCGTCAGGCAATTCGTCCTCACAGAGGAATGATTTGGAAAACAACTGCGCGCTCGCAACTACTCTTCTTTCAGATGATGTATAAACTCTCACATCATCCAATGCAGCCTTGTTAAGTAGTTGAATGTCTTGACGGAATTGTTCACCAACGTCGGTGGCTTGGTATCTTGCTGAATGGGTAGGTTCACCACCCCATTTGAGAATAAGTTGAACTTTCTCAATCTCTTCTGTCTCTTTATTGAGAGAAGGTTTGAGTTGTATCTTCGTACCTGGGAAATTCATCTTGCGTTCGAGTGCATTCTCCAATTGCTTGAGCTTCTTCTCATTCTCAAGTTTCCTTTCAATGGCAACTTTGATAGTTTGCAACACAACATTCAAATCTCTCACTTCTCTGATGATAATCTCCTCCTTGTATCCCTTCAAAAGAGATATGAAAATAGGTGACCTAAAAGAATACTTGAACTTCTGTTTTGGAGTTCTGTCAGCATGTCTAATGACAGACACAAACCCCTTGAATATCCACTTTTGCTTCTTTTCGTGCACAGGTAATGGAATCTTCTCATTGGTTCTGAGTGTTTTTGCAGCAAGGAATTTGCTTCTCAAAATGCGAGCACATGTGTCGTAATAGTCCTTGTTGTCCTTGACAAAAGAGAACCCGTTCACATCAATGACATAACTCTTTCCGTTAGTTCTGAGTAAATCAAAGCCGCAAATTGTTTGCTGGAAATACTTGCACACTTTTTGCGCAATCTCCACCTCATCCTTAGACAATTCAGTTGGATACCTCACTTCCTTACCTTGTGTATTTCTTCTGACAATACCATCGACCACAGGTGATTTTCTCGTTTCTGCATGGCAGTATTCTTCACCAACAGTGTAGGCCTTGACGTCTTCAAAGTTGTCAGTATCAATGAACTCCTCATAAATGTATGATCCGTTGGTTCTGATCTCATTTAGGTTAGGGTCAAATTCACTAGACTTGTTACCAATCTTTCTGAACAACCTTCTACCACCACCGCCATTCTTCTTGGAGTAGTATATGTTAACGTTATGATCTTCACCGTCGACGGGTTTCTCAACAAATGGTTTCTTGATGATCTGTCCATTTACTTGCAAAGTATCGTAATCAAGCATTTCCCATGCAGGCTCATCCACTTCGTCACAATTGATACCTATTGCTTCTAGTTTTACTCTCAGTCCATCATCAACATGTGGGCCACCATCTCTGGAGATGACAAGTCTAAATGGGGTTGGAACGCCTGCGGCTTTGAGAATTTCTAGACATAATCTTCTATCCCATAATGCCCTTTGCATGACCAAGTCATTGAGACAGTATGGTTTTCTCAATTTCTCATATGCGATAGCCTTCTCGAGAGGAAAACCTGTGGAGAAGAAACAAATGAGGAAGTCACAAGTAGGCCAGTTCTCAACAGCTTCGTCTAGAATGACCTTGTCACCAAAAATGACAGTGTCGAACTCGTCTTGCGCAATGAGTCTTTGCAAAATCTGTCTGCATGGCTTGGAAAGAACTTTATTATCCATTGCACAGACACCTATTGTACCGATCCTTGGAAGTTTCGGACCTGAATATTGTTCACCGAGTGAAGAAGTTGACAGAGATCTGGACTTCAGGCTTGAATTGAAGCTTTCAGAAGATGATATTGGGCGTGGTGATATCGATCCACCATCATCCTTCAGGGTTTTTGAGAGAGAGTTTGATGAATTTTGATGACTTGCATTCTTGCTCGTCGTAGTGGATCCATTCTGAGAGAGTTTGAGCGTCGAAATATTGGCAGTGATGGTATCTGCACCACTCTTGGACTCTAGCATAGGCGCCTTGCCTGTCGGAGAACCAGTAGCACTGGTCTTGCCGTCAAGCAAATCGTGGTAGTGAGAATTCCTCCTAGCTTTCGAACTTTCACTAGTACCGATGCAGGTACCGGCAGAGGATGAAGAACCCTTGTTTGATAAGGTAAGCGTCGATTTAGATGCCTCCTTATCATCGACGGAACTTCTCTTCTTATCATCATCACCGCTGCCCGAAATTGATACTTGTGAGGGATGATGATTTATGCTTAACGCACTCACATTTGACACTGTGCGTGATAACGCATCCTGAGAGGGTGACACAATCTCTGATTTGCTCAACACAGGCACAAAGTCTTCTAAAATGGGCGCAATTGATGCCAGTGCACGCTTGTGATGATCGAGTGACTCTTGGGTGAGAGGATCTGGATCTGCATCGTACATCTCCTGTTCTTCAAGGAGATCGTCGTAATCTTCGTCTAGCGCTGCAGAATCAATGGACATGTTGCTGAGGTTCGATAGCGCTCTCGTGGGCTTAATGCGCTCGCTGGAACTGGAACTGTCGTCGTACTGCTTCTCTGCCGATGCCATTGCAGTTAAGGATGAGAGAGTATTGGTTCTTTTGGCAGCTCTCTCTGCTCAGTTTTGTTGTGACTCCGCAACGAAGAGTCCCTTCCCTCCCCACGTGGAAGCCTGATTATGCTGATTGATCGTGTGACAGCCAGCTGCTTTTCACAGTTAGCAGCCCGAGGCCCGAGCTCCTAATGCGGCAAGTTAGCCGAGGGAATGTAAAGATTTGAGAACAGAGGGAAAAACAAGAACATGAATTTTTTTTTTCACTGGCCGACCACTACTGAAAGTGCAACAAAACTGCTTTGCAACAGGGATTCTGGTGCATATAACACAGCAAGAAAGCACCTAAAGAACAATGAGTGTGCTGGATAACAAGAGACAGAAAAAGGATGCGCTGGAGCAGTCACAGCAGGTGCGCAAGTCCAAGATCTTCAGCCCATTCCGTACCATAGGTCATGTTTCCAATAACATTCCTTTTGCGATTGGTACTCTAGGTGCTACCTTCTACATTGTCACCATTGTGGGCAGATCTTTTCAAATATACGATGCTTCCACTTTACACTTGCTTTTTGTGTCTACCAAGCAGACTCCAGACCCGATCTCTTGCGTCATTGCACGTTCTCATTATGTTTATTGTGCATACGGTAATAAGATCGGTGTCTTCAAGAGAGGTGCTCTAGTTTTTGAAATCGAGGTGCCAAATGAGAAGAATGATCCAAACTTTAGAATCAATAAGATGATTGTTTTCAATGCATATCTCATTGCTTGTACCGATGACAAGGTTTTTGTCTACGAAAACAAGGAGAAGTCTGATAAATTCCCAACTATCTTCTACACCTCTTTTGAGATTAACTCTCTCTATGGAAATATTGTTGACATGATTCACATGCCAACACACATGAACAAGATTGTTGTGGCCACCTCCAAGCACTTGATGGTCTACAACGTTAAGACGGGTAAGAATGTCTACACTACCGATGAATTTGCAGAATCTATCACCACTATCGCACCAGCTCCAGTAGTTGACTTTTTAGCTATCGGTACCGCAGAGGGTAAGTTCAAGATATTCAACATTAAGAAAGCCAAGACTTTGAAGACCGTCAATACCGGTTCGAACTCCATGGTCACTGCGTTGTCCTTCAGAACCGATGGTAACCCTCATATCGTCTGTTCATTGAGAAGTGGTGACCTCTTCTTCTATGATTTGAATAAAAATTCCAGAGTGCACATTTTGTCAAATGTGCATAAGGAAGAATTTGGTGGTGTCTCTAAAGTTCAGTTCTTGAACGGTAATCCGATTCTCGTCACAACCGGTGGTGACAACTCTTTGAAGGAGTTTGTCTTTGATCCAGTTCTATCGGAGACAAACTCATCCGTCGTTACTCCTCCTAGACATCTTAGATCCCGTGGTGGTCACTCTGCTCCACCAAGCTCCATTCTTTTCACGGATGAAACCGCACACTTTATTGCATCTGGATCTCTAGATCGAACCTTCTGGTTATTTTCCCTCCGTAAGGATGCACAGTCGCAAGAAATGTCTCAAAAAGAAGGTAAACTGAAGAATGGTAAGTTGCAAGCTGGTGCTTCGGGTAAATATAAACAAAAGTTCCCACCGATCATCTCCATCGTTCAAGAGAATAGCAGAGAGGGAGAATGGGATAACGTTCTCACTGCACATCAAGATGAAACTTTTGCAAGAACTTGGAACTCCAAGAACAAGAAGATCGGTAAATATAAACTCAATACCATTGATGAAGGAATTGTCAAGGCAATCACCATAAGTCAGTGTGGTAACTTTGGGTTTGTTGGTAGTAGTAATGGTGGTATCGGTGTCTACAATTTACAAAGTGGCCTGCTGAGGAAGAAGTACAAGCTGCACAAAAAATCAGTCACAGGTGTTGCTTTGGATGGTATGAACAGGAAAATGGTCTCATGTGGCTTGGATGGTCTTGTTGGATTCTATGATTTCTCTCAGAGTAAATTTTTGGGAAAGCTTTCATTCGACTCCCCTATTACTCAACTTTGCTACCATAGATCCAGTGACTTGTTTGCCATTGCCCTTGATGATCTATCCATTGTGGTTATAGATGCTGCCTCTCAGAAGGTTGTCAGACAATTATTTGGCCATTCCAACAGAATCACATCTTTAGACTTTTCTCATGATGGTAGATGGTTGATATCTGCATCTTTGGACTCCACTATAAGAACCTGGGATTTACCAACGGGAAGCTGTATCGATGGTATCAAGTTACCTAAGGTTGCCACAAATCTGAAAATGTCTCCTAACGGTGAATATCTCGCTACCGTTCACGTTAATGATGTGGGTATTTCTCTGTGGACTAACAAATCACAATTTAAGAAGATTTCTACAAAGCACGTTGAAGATGAAGATCAATTTGCAAATATGATGTTACCTAACGTCAGTGGTGAGGGTGGCGCAAGTATGATCGAAGGCGCGCTCGATGCCGATGAAGTTGATTTTGATGAAGGTGTTTACATTTCCCCAGAGACATTGAGTGATGATCTCATAACATTCTCACAAAACTCTAGAAATAAGTTCAACTCAGTCATATACCTTGAATCCATTAAGTTAAGGAACAAGACGAAGGAAGCGCCAAAGAAGCAAGAGAATCTTCCTTTCTTCCTTGAACTCACTGGTTTGAAGGTTGGTAACAGTGCCATCGAAAACGAATTAGGTAAGGACGCCGTTGCTAAACTAGGTCAACAGCAGACGAGTGAAAACGAGGGCTCCAAGCTTATCAGTTTGGACAAGTCTAAGGAGTATCAATTTGAAACCGACTTCACCAAGCTCCTCAGATTGCAAAAATACGATGACTTTGTCAAGCTTGTTGTCGGAATGTCTCCTTCTCAGATTGACTTTGAAATTAAATCATTATCTGTCTCTCCACCGTACACAGAAATAGTTCATTTCTTTGATGCATTGAAGGTTGGTGTTGAATCCAACAAGGACCTGGAAATGCTCATTGCTATTGTCTATGTATTCCTACAATCTCACGCAGATGTCATCTATGGTATCAGGAAACTCGCCAAGGAGGATGGAAATGAAGATGCGGCTGCCGTTATTGCTGCCATTAACCAATTCCAGAGAATAAACGTCCCAGTCATCGAGAAGTTAGATGAACTTTGTAAATATTGCTCCAGTGTGGTGAACTTCATCACCACTACCTGATTTTGCATTTTGTATATCCAGATCCGAATCCGTATAGACTCAATTAAAAGCTAAGTTAATATACACACGTTACAAGTTTACTCTTTCGAACAACTGTAGTGAAGAATAGTTCCACTTGGATGGAAACATATGATTTCAGATTTACTGAATGTTTTTCCACATCTGGCACACACACTGTTTTGGTTCAATTTGACAGCTTTTTTCTCTAGGTTCATTTTCTGCATCTTCATATCTATGACATTCACTTTCAAAAGCTCGTTCTTGATGATAATGTTATGATTGATGGAGTTGAGCTTTCTAAGGTTCATGATCAAGTATGAAGACATCAAGTTCATTGAGATTTCGGATGGTAACTTGATCAAGATCTCTTCAAAGTTTAAAAAGTCAAGCTCCGGGTTATTCAATATAAATCTGATGATGCTTGTGTAGTCTTTGATTTTCAAGCATAAGTCAAGCACTTTAAACACCAGCCCTTTACTGAGGCTATCATTCTTGATGTTCCTTATATTTAGACAAAACTCTATAGCTGATTCAATGTCATTGAGGTCGTAGACATAAATATTGAGTATATCGTCATATCTTCCCAGTTTGAATAAAGGAGGGATTGAAAGTCTTTTCGTCTGTGGTGTAACAGGGAATCCTTTGATTTTTTTCAGAATAGTGTTGGCATTATAAACACCAATTTGGAAAAGCATTTCAATTCTATCATTGTTCTCATCGATATTGGTAAAGTAAGTATCAAAAAGATTGTTGATGATCTCTGAATTCCTCACATTTTCATGGAACACAATAAATTCTAAATATGCCATCTTTTTCTCAGCGAGATTATTCTTTTCTAGCAAAGATAAGACTTGTTTGTACTGCACATTAGTGTAATCAAGTTGATCATTCAGGAAAACCTTTTCAAAGGCATTATCAGTTGAGTTTTTGATATTTTCTATGATAAGCTCCACGGGCGGTAATTCGACCTGAACCATTTTTTGCAAATACTTCAATAGTTCGTACCTGTCCCTAGATTCCACCAGTAGTCCTATGGATTTAGCAAACTCTTTTCTTGCATAATAGAAATTGGCAAGCTGATTATACAATCCCAAATGTTTGCATGCTTGCTCAACAAGAGAAAAATCACAGTAGTTTTCTACACGCAAAAATGGATTGATCATCTTTCTATTCACTAACAAGTAACATTTGAAAAGATAAGTATCCAACAAGCGCAAGTTCTCGAGAACAGAGAAATCTGGCTCATCCTTCTCATATATTGAAAGGGAAATTTCGAGATTATTGTATTGAAACACGAGACTGTCGTTATCCTGAAACCTTATGAGCTTCCTCCTCGTGTCCGTCAAATATTGTATAAATTCATTGATTCCTGATGATTCCACCGAGGTTATTACTCCACTATCCACTTTATCCGTGTCGTCGAGTAATAATTTCATGTTCGTTGGGAGCAGTGATATGACCAATTTGGGGGATGCCATATACTCTATAAACAAATCAAAAGCTTGAGTGAGCTTCAATGCGGGAATATCAATGTCATCATCCTCGTGGATGATGTTTGCGGCTTTCAACAGTTTGAATTTTCGAAGCTTAACAAACTTTGTTTGTTTTGGATTAAAGCCTTGTTCTGCAGCCTCATCATCATCTATAAATTCAGAAATGTTCAAGTTCTCCACAAGTAAAATGGCATTATCAAAATCATTATCCTTGTATAACTGATCGAGAATATCATTGTATCTCAAGAGTGTGTACTGTACAATTTTATCCTTAGAGAGCACCGATAGTTTGGTATCACTAAAGTCATATAGTAAAGAGCTGATGCTGAGAGTTTGAAATAACTTAAAATCGGATATACTCCTAACCTCAATGTTGGTATCATAGAACAAGAAGATGAATGGAAAGACAGCAAGAGAGTTTCTGAATTTAGGGTTATTAACCTGAGAAATATTAAGCACATTGAACGTGGGAAAAGACAAGTTCAAAAAACTGACATATTTGAGGAAAACAAGTTGATTATTGAAGAAGGAAAGGTTGGAGAGTTGGGTGCGAGTTCTGAGTGATAGCATGGAGTTCTTCAAATGCAAAAATCTAGTCATGTCATGGTGTTTTACCTTGTATGTTTTCAAGCTCACATGTACAAGATCGTTCGGTTTTGTCTCAGTCATGCATATAAGCTCTTCCTCTGTCATAAATTCGACAAATTTTACATTTGTAAGATATAGGTTATATCGGTCGACGTATTGAGAATCCAACCACTTCAATATCACAATTTGTGACTTTGAGATGAGTGCAGCGTATGTGATGAGAGATTCTTCATTTTCGGAACGTTCACAAGTTTCTTCAGCTTGTGGAGTTCCATCATTACTGTCACTGGTATCATTCGACTCGGTGTTCGTGTCCACGATAATTGGATGTGAATGTGATGTATCCACTTTATTTCTCCTTTTCGAGCCCATCACCGCCGTTGCTAGCGACATTGAGTCCGAGAACAGATCGGCATTGACCATGTGCGAAGAATTCACACTACTCCATAGTTTCACCTCATCTGCCTGTATGTAAACGGCTTGTGAATGGTTATTATAATCATCGTTAATTGCGTCCAAATGTCGAATCAAAATGCGATCTTCCAGTACTATTATGATAATTTTCAATAGCGGTAGTGTGGATATTGTGCGTATACGTATTCCACCACTTGTGTATATTTTCTCAAGTGTCAATGTATCTTTAGATGCGGACTTCTGAACAGTGCTGTAAATGTTATTGAGTGTTGCGATGTATGTTTTATCGTCACATGATGAAATGGCAATCACACGTTCCCCGGGCGGAATTGTGATCTTTCCTCGTTGTGCTTGAAACAGTTCCACCATTGTCACACAGAGCTGTCTATAGACTGTGTGTCAGAGATGATGAAGAGACCTGCTCTGTGTGTTTTGTGGTTAACACGTTAAGGACACGGTATAACGGGCCGGAGCCATTAACATGCTCACAGAGCGAAACCGCAAAAAATGCCCTGGTTCGAGTTTTGAGTTCATCAAGGTTTGCTATAATGGGCAGTAGGGCAGTATACGGTATACGCAACGGTTTAATAAGCTAGGTTAATGGAGGAGATGAGACTAGCACTACTGTGGTACATACAGCTGATATTATGGACATAAATGACCGGGTGAAGAATGTTGTTGAAAAGGAGGAGGCATGTAAAGCTGCCAATGCGGAGTTACGTGAGAAATACAGAAGAGTACTCCGACGAACTGTGCTAGGTTTTGATGCACCTGGAAAGCAACAGGTTGTTTACGAGAACGAGAGGATGTTAGATAAGGTAGTGGATGAGCTTGATTCCAATGTGAAGGTTATGGACACGTTGGGGAAAGAACTCCAGAAGAGGGTGGATCGGACGGAGGAGAAGATGCGGAAGTGTGAGGTCGATAAGGTACAAAAACGGGTGGAAGTGCTTAATCAGCAGATACGAATACTAGAGGCCACAATGCGATATGTCAACGAAGGCAAGTGATGAGATGTCGAGGGTATATGCGAATTAAATGCAATGACGAGAAGGAGATTATAAATTATGTGATTGAGGTGAAATGGGGGTGTGATTTGAATTAATAATGAAATGCAATTATGCGTTAGCAAAGGAACATCGTTCTCCTAGCTTCTATGGTGCACCACCATTGGCAACACGTTCGAACATTCTATCATTTTCCCAACCGCTGTAGATGACTTTAATACCTTCGGTTAGATTAATACCCCTTTTAAGCGGCCTTCCATCGACAACTAAGTTCCTGTATACGTTGACGTAGACTTCGTTTCCTTGGTCAGACAGACGTGCAAGCGTACGTGTCTGTTTACGCTTCACATATGTTTCTTTCGGCATTGTAGGAGTGAGCCATCTCTGTCGACGCTCTTCCCATAGCTTGCGGCCAAGCATGGAATCGTCCTGCTCTGAGCTATCGCTGAGATTTGCATTACCATTTGCATTGGGCGATATCGTTGACGATTCTGGGCTTTTCACGCTGTTGGGCCCAGTGAACGTCCCATTTACGGTATAGGGCGTGTCTGTTGTTGGAGAAAGTTTACCTGCTTGTGATATCATTGTGGCATCGTTTGATACCTCAGCACGGTTCATTGGAGAAGCCGGATTGGTGTTGCGTGGATTAGCTGACTTGGTCCGAGATTGTTTGGATTTAGCAAGAGCACGTAGATACTGCGCTTCCTTCTTTATTGCGTCGATATAGTCCGTCGTTGAGTCGTCCGAGTCAAACAACTCCTCAATGGTGCTGTCCTGGTCTGTGTGAATGAGTACCGCGCTAGACACCTGTCTAATTGCGTGTAGGGCGTTTGAGGAGAACTCTTTAAGTTTGTCACCGAAAGAGCGTTTTTGTTTGATGGTTTTCGTCGCTGGAGTTGGCGCTGATGCCGATGCTGATACTGATGAGACGGCGCTGATGGGCATGCTGCGTGTACTCTGCTGGCGCAGTCAAGATAGCCTCCCCGCAACCACTCTTATCTGGGCCCCCACTCCTCACCACCACATAGCACGACCGACAGCAGTGAGCCGTGAGCCTTGAACCGTCAAATTAATTGAGAAATCCATCGCATCGCATCGCATTTCAGTGGATTTTAATTTTTTTGCGTCCGGCTAAGCTTAGACTGCACGCTGCACGCCGCTTTTTCTGCTCCAGCGCACACTCTCCACAGAAACGGAGACGCCGTCGTGCTTGCTGTGTTGCTGTGCCCATGTCCGGGAGTGGTATGCGTGACGGTAGCAACCATAGTATGCTGTCAATGGAGGCAGAATTCGGAAACGCACAACGAGTACGTCGGATATATTCTCAGTGCCAGTAGTTCCGTTGGAGTCGGCCTGAACGGGGTACACAGGCCACTGGTTAGAAGTGGAGGTGTGAGAATCATTATCCTGCAAAGATTGGAAACCTGCAAATGGGTCGTTGCTTTTCAGTATTCCACAGTGGTAGAGAATTGCCACTGGATCGCTATCGTCAGTGTATACGTCTGTGCCCCATACGTTTCTCGAGTAGACATTTTCGTTATCGTAAAGTTCATAACGTGGGATGCGAACGTCAATGGTACAGTTTAAATGGTTGCATAGAAAGTCTGGTAGAAGTGTAACTGGAATTGCAATTGGCATTGTCGCATCCTCCTTTGTAGTGATATCTGCCAGTGATGAAATGTACGACTGTTCACCTTCCGTTATGTTGATGAACTTGGTGTTATTGCTGTAGTTTTCATTGGTGGGGAACTCGATGTAGTTGACGTAGCCCAAATGGTGTATTGGGAGATGAGATACAAAATCCTTGGCCTTTTCTAGTGTGGTCATTGTGTGGTATAGTGTGGGAAGGGTAATTTAGTTGATTTCTGCGTTAAATAGCGGTACCAACTAAAGTTGCATGTGTTTGTACTGACTACTCTAGCTATTAATTACAAACTTGTACTGTAGTTGTGAGATCCACCTAATTCGCTAGTATGAAAAATTATTTAGGCTTCAAAGTTTGTGATTGTGATATGGTGAGATGGTGAAATCATACCGGTAGGAGGGGTAACATGTAACAGGCAAAAGGTAAGTGGTTAAAGATACGGAATTCTTGTCTTCATTGCGTGGTGAATTTGGTCACTGGCATTTGGCAGTTGGCAATTGGTATAGTAAGTAAGAAGTAAGAAACCAAGACCGAGTACTGCGAAATGAGTTGCTGCAAGGGTAAGGATAACTTGTGCTCTCCCAGCTTCCAACCCACTATTCGGATTAAAAGTGCATTAATTACATCTAGCATCGGTTGTGTCCTATGGCAGTCTCTCAAATAACCTTATCCCATTCATGCCCCTACTACCTGTTATCGTTATCGTTGTCTGGAATCTGGCGGCAACTCCGAAATAGTAGAAGCTCCAATAAATCCCCCGCGATAAAGCCCTCTTTGTTCACGTGACCAACTACAGGGCTAGAATGGTACACACCCGCGCACCGCGGTCCCCCGAAATTCAAATTCGCAATTTCAGAACCCCTCATTCCCGGCTCGCTGTTCGCAATTCGCTGCTGACCCGCTCGCAAATTTTTTCACTCATTGTCCAACTCCCTCCGCTAACGACCACGGCGGTACCCCCCGGATGCTCTCTGGCCCTCGCCTCCTCGCATCCTCGTACCGGCGGCTCCACTGGGCAACCGTGGTTCGCGTACCCGCCCACTGCCCCCCGGTTCCCCCCACACGCTGGGTCTGGGCCTGTCTCCCAGACGGGCTGTCCACTGGGCCCCGGTCTCCCCTCCACTGGCCGGACTGGCAGCCTCACCCGTCCGCCCTGGCTCTGGCTGCCGCCAGTGCACCCGCCGCCACTGTACGCTCTCTCTGGTGGTGAAATTTCACTTGGGTGGAAGAAGAGGAAGAAGAACGTAGTAGTGCCACTGTTATTGGAAGAGGGTACCTTCAAATTTGGCTTCAGTCTAGATACTTGAAACTTTGAATTCTCTCCCTTTCCCTCTCCCTTCACCAGACAAACCTCAACCGTTTCTCATCACCATATACATTCAGCAAAGATGGCTAAGGAATTAAAGGACGCAGTTACCAGAGAGTACACTATCAACCTTCACAAGAGACTTCACGGTGTCACCTTCAAGAAGAGAGCTCCAAAGGCTGTCAAGGAGATCAAGAAGTTTGCTAAATTACACATGGGTACCGAAGATGTCAGATTAGACCCAAGACTTAATGTTGAATTATGGAAGAGAGGTATTCAAGGTGTCCCATACAGATTAAGAATCAGAATCTCTAGAAAGAGAAACGAAGACGAAAACGCAAAGTCAACTATGTTCTCTTACGTCGAAACCGTCAACGTTGCTTCCGTCAAGGGTTTGTCCACCGTTGTTGTTGAAGATGAAGAATAATTCTGATGTTGATTATTACTCCATTTGTTGTATATCATAATACTTTATCATCCTAAACATGAAAGAAACCTCAAAAGCTAGATACATTACCATGAGGTACAAAGGCATAATTTGCTTATTCCAATGCATAGAGATACATATATTACATGAGGATATAGTGACTGCACTAGCAATAACACAATTAGCGCCAAATTGCATTTACTGTTCCTTATCTGTCTTCGATGTATCCTTCTGCCCGCTCGTAACGTACGTAACATCTTCCTTAATCGTATTCATACTTCACTATAAGATTGCCTTGATACACCTGAAGGGTGACACTCTCAACTGCTACACAAAGTTGTGATCGGCAATAAAGAAGTGGTAATCTACGGTCTACAGTCTACTCTACACTTAACATTACCGCTTTTAACCCAGTCGCTACACACATGAGTCAGTGTAACTATGACAATGTACCGATCATAACAACAAGCCCGTGTCGATGCTCTCTCAGA
>JAMYHI010000267.1:0-28297 GCA_025531525.1 Pichia sp. P7020A
CGTCTTCATTTCGCGTCTTCTTGATTTAACGAATTGCCTTCTTCATCTTCCACCACGGCCTTCATCTTAACTTTGTATTTTCTAGTTTCTGCTTTGATTCGTCTATTCACTGAGATAGACAGCTCACAACATGGACCCATCGTTACAGAAAACTCTCATGGACATGGCCAACGGCCTCGAAGATGCAGTGAAAAATGGCACGCTCCCGCCAGGAGCAGAAGCGCTACTAAACGTGCTCGATGGAAATGGAGATGACAATGATAACGAAGACGACAACAGTGATGACAATGACAATGGCAATGATGATAGCAATGGCAATGGTGAAGGTGAAGAGACGGAACAGACCATTCTTGAAGAGTACAAGCTATGGCGGAAAAACTGCCGTTACATGTACTCATTTGTCAGTGAAACAGCTCTCACTTGGCCCTCTCTCTCTGTCCAGTTCTTCAAAGCTGATACTTTTGTCAACAAGACCAAAGACACCAAATATGGCGTCACTAGAAACTTACTCATCACTACGCATACCTCAGGAGAGGATGAAGACTTTCTCAAAGTGGCCACGTTGCAATTACCTCGCTCTCTCACGGATAATGCCATTTTGACACCCGAAGAATTAGAGACTGTCAACTCTAGACTTAAAATCAGTAAAAAATACCCACAGAGCGTTGAAGTGAACAAAGTGAGACTCAATCCCTATGATAATCGCGTATGGGCGTCCATCAATGCCAATGGTGAAGTGGTTGTATACGAAACGGATGAGAAAATGAATCCTACAGCAGAAATCAAGCTCGAGCATCACACGCAGAATGGATTCGGACTCAGTTGGGACCCTAATCAAGCCACTACACTTATTACAGGTGCAGAGGATTCTACAATTGCCATCTGGGACTATAAGAAGCAAACAACCCCATTGGCAGTCATTAGAGACCACACTAATTTCGTCAATGATGTACGCTTCTCTTACAAAAAGGATGGTGTATTTGCTAGTGTCGGTGAGGATAAATTGATCCTCTTAGGTGATAGATCTGGTAAGGTCAATGCCAGATATCACTCGAAATTGAAGACAACTATCAACACGCTCACATTTTCCCCGCATAGTGAAAACTTGTTATTATTAGGTGGTGAAGACTCCAACAATTATGTGTACGATTTACGTCAAATGGAAGCACCATTACATACTCTTGTCGGGCACGGTAAATCCATAACCAATGTCGAATGGGATCCATTCCATGAGAACATTGTCGCCTCTTCCAGTATGGATCGCCGCGTCATTCTTTGGGATTTGACAAAAATTGGTGAAGAACAATTACAAGAAGAAGCTGAGGATGGTGTGCCCGAATTGGTGATGATGCACGGTGGACACACGGGTGGTGTCAACGATTTCGCTTTCAGTCCAGACACGCCCTGGTGCATTGCCAGCTGTTCAGACGATAATATCGTGCACGTGTGGGCGGCAAAGGAAGAGGTAGTCGTGCCTGTCGCTACTACAGTGGCCGATAACGTGCTTGAATAGACAGCATCAATCCTGTTCAAAGTGCACTGTATAATATGAACATAACCAAAATAGACAAAAAAACTCACAACTCAACCTAAACTACAATATGAGTCCCGGTGTCTTTTACCTTACTATTGCTAGGTTGTACTTGTAGTTTGTAGTAATACGAGGGTATGATGTCCTACGTCAACTAGACAAAAAGAACGAGTAAGGCAAGCTTTTGGCTGTGTGCTGTGTGTGCTGTATACAGATCGGCAATTGTAGATTGCCTTAGTGGAACCGCTCAAGACACCTCCTGAGATGCGCGTAATGTGCACTCACTGAGAACTGGCGCAAAATGTGAGGCATGGTGGCGAGTAGCGAGTGAGTAGCGAGTGAGTAGCGAGTGTTTTCCGTACGCTATCCGGAAATTTTGTTAGCACAGTCAGAGCCTTTTCAGAACGCGCTTCGTGTGAGAGTTGCACTTGGCGTGGAATAAATGGGCCCGATTTTATTACCGAATGCAGTAATTTTATCTGACGCTCCCTTTTCTTTCCCTTTTTTCACGCCCAGTAAGAATTTACTGGGCAGCCCGCTGGAAAGTTACTGGGATGCTACAATAAGCGGCCCTGATGGAATGTAGAGGACTCCCAGTCTTTTGCCCATTGTCTGGTGTGGCGTATTGTGCTGGAGTGGCGTATTGTGCTGGAGCGACTAGTGGTAATTGTAAATCTCCAATGACGGGCTGTACACTGTCCGGTGGTCTCTACCAAGCCCACATATATTAAAGGCATGGTACATGGTGACTGTTGAGCCCCACTGGCATAAGGTAATAGGCAGCCAAAGAATAAAAAGAATAAAGATTTATCAAAAAGCGAAGCGATTTTCTCGCACTATGTAGATGTATGGGGAAGTAGTACGTTGTACGTCATGTTAATCAGTCCATTGTGCAAGCATCCTTTCTTCGTACGGTGCCACCCTACTGGCCAGTTGCCAACACACAAACACACACACACACATATACATACATACACACATGTCTCGTTTAGTCAAAGATCTCATTCCAAAGCTCACGTCATCTCTCAGCAAGGGCCAGATGGGCCGACTCGCCGTTGTTGGTGGCTGCGAGGACTACACCGGCGCTCCATACTTTGCCGGACACGCCGCTCTCGTTGCCGGAGTCGATCTCGTTCACATAATCACCGACCAGGCAGCCGCAGCAGTTATTAAGACTTATTCTCCGGATCTTATGGTACATCCGTATTTGCATACAGAGAGAATCGTTGACGTATGCAAACTCGTGGACCGATGCGATGTGGTCATTGTCGGCCCGGGGTACGGCAGAGATGCGGGTAGATTGAATCTGTTGAGGGAAATTGTGGAACACGTCCTACAGAATACCACTACTCACTCTTTACTGATGGATGCCGATGCATTGTATGCGCTCAGTACAGATGAGAAATTAGCTGATATAGTGCGAAGCAAGAAAGAGTCCAATTCTAATGCAACAGCGGTGGTCGTCACCCCGAATGGTACGGAGTTGCACTACTTGCTCAAGGCGAATGGTGTGAACACCATTGAGGAACTTGCAAAGGCGCTTCATGTTGTTGTTGTTGCAAAGGGCGGCGTGGACCGCATCGCTGGCGAAGATGACGGTGCCGTCCTAGAGTGCAATGAGGCTGGTAGTCTCAAGCGTGCCGGTGGCCAAGGAGACACACTAACGGGCGTCATGGGTGCCTTTCTCTGTTGGAGGGACATCAAGAAGGATGCTTCTATCAGTGCCAGTGCCGCATGTTATGCAGGTTGTTACGTGACGAGAAGGGCCGGCCATGCAGCGTACTTACAACATGGACGGTCGATGTTAGCTTCGGATGTGCACAGGCACATTGGTAGTGCTTTTAAAGCGCTAGAGCAGGATTAATACGAGGAGAGTGAGGTGTTGTAGTAAGTGATGATGCCGATTTATATACCGTATACTGTATAGTTAACATTATTGTTAATACTACTACTCCTGTGTATAAACTAAATGTTGTTACATTTATGATATAAATGTATGACTAGGATTACGACTACCATAATACCAAGCACAAGAAATGGCTACCGAGGTTCAAGCGTTTAATCTCTTTTGAGATGCGTCACTCCTAAGAAGATGGCAAGCTCCTTGTATAACTCGTCAATGGTCTCTGGAGGATACTCATCTGCCGCTGGAGTGAACTCCGGTACCGCTGGTGATGGAGTTTTCCCCTCGACAAAGGCTTGCATTGCTGCCCTTTCCTCTAATGAAGGTGGAAGCAATTGGTAGAAGCGACATAGCAATACGACTGTATCGTCACCAATCGCCTTAAAATCTGCCACAGTCTTGGGGAAAATATCTGTTTCAGGGAAGTCACCGTCCAAGTTTGGGAGCACGTGCAAGAGAGCTTCATCGTCATTCTCCGCTAAGTGGGCGTTGGCAGTCCTCAGAGTGGATTTTTGCTCGAGAAGATTGAGCTGGCCCTGAAGCTCGCCGACCAGCTGAACGAGGTCCTCGTTCGTGGCATAATCAGTAGAGTCAACAGAAGTGCCAATGGGTACCGGTGTTGGAATGGCGTTCATTTGTTTCTTAGTGGAATCGACCTGCAAGGAGAGTACTTGTTGTGCGGTTTTTGCGACAATTGCCGCCTGCTTGGCGAGCTGCGTCTTGATGTCGTCGATCTGTTCCTGGAGAGATGGCGTGGACATGGTTGGCTGGGGTGGGAGAGCAATGGCAAATGGGAAGCAGAGAAGAGCCTGTGCTGTACCCGTGTTATGGCTTCTCCTCTGGTGGTGAGTTGATAATGATAATTCCAAAAAGGACCGCGCCTCAACACTTGTCACTTGTCACTTGACTCTTAACACACCCCACACTCGTATTTCTCCCAACAACTTTAACCTTTGGCCGCTGCGTTAAGCTTTGCGGCGACGCTGCCATACTGCAATGCTGCAACGCAATGGCCGCTTAAGAGCTGCATAACTACTACATCACCCCCTATCCATGCAGCTCCTTGACATCCGCTACCAGCTCGCCTTCTACAAGGCCTATCACCTCAACCCGCGCAATGTCGCCATCCACCTATGCTGTATCCCGCTCATTCTGCTCTCGGCCATGTGTTTGTTGGCGAATGTGCTTCCCGGCGGCTATGGCCACGGTGCCGTCACATCCCTGGCTGTGATATACGGCATATACTACGTGCTTTTGCATCCAGCGGCGGGTGTTCTGGCCAGCGGGTTCCTTTGGATCTTCAGGCGCATTGCTGTCTCCGGTGCCGTCTCCACCCGCACGGCTCTTATCGTGCACGCTACCGGTTGGGTTGCGCAATTCATCGGCCACGGCGTCTGGGAACACAGAGCACCTGCCGTATTAGACAACCCTGTTCAGCCACTTGTGTTGGCGCCATACCTCGTGCTTTTTGAGCTGCTATTCGCCTTGGGATTGTGTAAACAGCTCAAACACGACATGATGGTACAGGCCGGTGAACTAAGAAAAGGCCATAAATAAGAACTCCACAACTTCACGTACTGTTTCATTGATTTATACGATTTTATTCTTCATTTCACAACGCACACTACATTACACTCAACATCACCCACCCACGACCATACATGCACACCGTCGTCATATCTGGTGCTTCTCAGGGCCTAGGCCGCGCTCTGGCAGAGCTTCTCCACGCTCAGGGCGCATCGCTCGTGTTACTCGCCCGTTCTAAGGCCGTCCTCGACGAGATTGCCGCACAACATAACGCCAACGTTAAGGCCAATCCTAACAGCAAGGACAATCAGTTCACTCTAGCATACCCGATCGATCTCACGGATGCTGCTGCATCCGAACAGCTTGCTCACGATCTCACTGCTAGAGGTGTCGTCCCCGACACGCTTATCTGTTGTGCAGGTTCCTCAACTCCAAAGTTATTCACGGACCTCACTATCAAGGAGCTCGATGCAGGCATTGACACAAATTACAAGACCACCGTCTATCTAGTACACGCTTTACTCCCATTACTAACTACAAACAGTAGTAGCACACTCGTCATCACTTCTTCCACCGTGGCATTCTACCCAGTTCCCGGTTATGGCCAATATTCTCCTCTGAAGACTGCACTTCGTGCATTAGCGGATACTTTAGCAATGGAGCTTCACCCTCAAGGTGTTAACGTTCACGCCTTCTTCCCCGGTAATTTTGCAAGTGAAGGGTATGCAATAGAGAATACCACTAAGCCAGAGATAACATCCATTATTGAGGGACCCTCTACGCCCATCACGCCGACAGAATGTGCACAAAAGTTACTCAATGGTATCAATCGTGGAGAAGCGTATATCCATACAGATATTGTCGGATGGTTATTAGCGTCATTCTCTTTAGGATTATCACCACGGTGTTGGTGGCCATTCATTCCTTTGCAAATGCTAGCAGCAGTGCTGGGTGTGATCATTGGGAGGTTTGTGGCATTGTTCCACCGTAGTCAAGTGGATGCTCACTTTCGTCAGCATAAACAGTGACATCAAAGTCCGCTAGTTACACAAGTCTTAGATTATGATTACTTTACTTCACCTTCTGTATCCAATCGTATTCATATTCATATTCATATTCATATTCATATTCATATTCATATTCATATTCAGAATCTTATAAACGCTAGTACATGTATATACTAGTCTATACCTCATTACTCCTGTCTCAGTTAGTTGAATAACCCAGCAATGGCCGCAGCGGTCTTATCACCAACTCTCAACCCATACCACCACGTCACGGCTCTCATGACTTCTTCATTCCACAAATCCTTAGCCCCTTCAACAACATCTCTTTTATAGAATGTGTTCTTGTTGCTCACGAGTGGAGTTGGTATGTCTCTACTCTGCCATATATCTGCAGCGGTGAGAGATTCGAGATGCACTGTGGAGGCAGTAGTGCGGAATTGTGAAGCGGTCGCATAGGTGAGCGCTGTGGTGACGAGTGCACCGGCAAGTAGGCCGTGTGTTATTCCTGCCATTGTGATGTGATGTGATGTGATGTAATGTGTGTCGTAGCTCTCGTGTCGTAGCTTCTGCTGTGTCCCAGCCCCTGTGCTGTACTATGGGTTGCGTGTCTTGTGTCTTGTGCTTTGTGCTTTGTGCGAAAACATGGAATTTCGCAGCGGGAGAAGAGAAGAGAAGAAAGACAACTTTTCACTGGACACAGTCAAGGAGATGCGGTATTGGAAGAGGAAGCGGGTATTGGGAGAGAAATAGAGTGACAGAGGGCTCCACACCACACCACACAACACATCATGACTCTCGGTAGAAACGCAAAGATGCTCAAGCACACCCTGCGTAACCTCGTCTCGTCGCTCATTCAACACGAGCACGTCACCACAACTCCAGCAAAGGCCAAACTTGCTGCTGACTATGTCGAGAATTTGATCGTCAAATCGAAAAAGCATGCAGCAAACGGTAACGAGGCAGCACTCAAAGAGTGGAGACACTTACTTTACGGTAAGTTGTACAATCAACGTGATACCGTGGGTAAGGTGAGTGAAGAGTTTGTACAGAGATATGCAAATAGAGACCATGGGTTCACGAGGATGTTGAAATTAGAACCTCGTTATGGTGATAATGCTCCACAAGTGGCACTTGAGATGGTCGATAATGAATCTAGAGAATTGTTCTACTGGTACGTGGCGAAAGTTGTTGCAAGATTAGAATTGCAAGGAATCGAAGTGGATTCACTCACGCAGAAGAATGTCGACAAGGTGACAAAATACAAGGCTGACGGTGCGGTTAAGTTTAGAGAAGTTGTGGATATATGTAAGAAGACTTTCTTTGCAAATGGTGTGGATGATGCAGATGCAAAAGAAGTTCTCGAAGAGACTGAATCCGTCGTGGAAACTACAGACTTGAAGAACAAGCCGAGATTTAAGAGCGATTCTAACGGATTCAACAAACAGTTCAAGAACTTCAAGGTCGTTCCAAGAGAATGAATAAAACGTAGGCTCTATCCCTCTTTATATTCCATGTACATACATAATACATAACAAATTACGTATTTAAATGATTTAAAGTTATACAATCAGCATCTATTTACCAAATGCATTATTGAAGTATTGAGTGGACTTGAAGGATAATGCCTTGGTCTTCTCATACACTTGGAAGTACTTGTCCTTAGAGGTGGAATCAGCCTTGGCGGTGACAAGCATAGCCTCTGGGTCGACAACGAGATCGTTGTTTTCGTCAATAATGTTCTTGACGAGGTCATCAGTGATGATATCTTCATTACCCAAAAGAACCTTAATGTTCGTCACAGATAAAGATTTGTATACCTTGAGTAGACTCTTCAATACTAGTTCAATGATTCTCTCCAAAAAGTGATCGAATTGGAAATGAGAGAGGAAGAAGTCGGATTTTACCAGAGTTGTCACCTCAAAGAGTATCTGTGGGATGCTGTTAAAATTAAATGTGATGAAAAGGGCAGAAATGAGGTTGGTGAATGGGTCCTTGAATTCATAGTTCTCAATCTCAACGGCACGAATGACATCTTTCAATTTCTTCATATCCTTGGTGTATAGAACAATTGCAATGATGTATCTCAAAATCCATGGGCAAGATGCTTCAATGGTGGATAGATATGATGAAGAGAGAAACACATCGTTCATGTTATTGAGCTTATTGTTCGATGAGACCGCGTCAGCTAGTTCCTTGTCGTTGAAGAATATGAAAAGAGAGTTGTGGATCAACCAGTTTCTCAATTTGAGTTGTTCAAGTGGGGTACCCTTGAAGTTTCTGTTATCTATGATTTCTCTGAGTTTAGTCATCTCATTCTTTGCTTCTGCAATGTCTGCGCTCGTGATGTCACTCACAAACTTACCACACGTAGCGTTGAGAATGAGGTCCTCGTTGATGGATAAGAGTTTGAAATTGTTAAGTAAATCAGAGGCCATGACATAATCACCTCTATTGTATTGTAGCTTACCAAACTCGTAAAGTTCCAAGATCTTCTCATCATCGATACCGTGCTTCTTAATCAATTCTCTGTTGGAGACCTTGTCCTGCTTGAGGTTCTCCTGGACGTCCTTGGAACAGAGAATATCAAGAGTCTTCTTTGTAGATTCGTTGAGTGGGACTAACTTAGCCATGATTTCTGCATCTCTGTCGAGAAGTTCCTTAGGTAAATCACTTGCATCAGGGTGCAAGCTCTGGTAGATATTTCTGAGCAAGCCAGTCATGTATGTGTCCTTTAAAACGTCGAATTCGAGCTGATCAACGTCTTCCACTGGTTGGAATGCCACGAGCGAGTCCAAAAGCGGATAGAGCAAGTGTCTGTCGACAAATGGCAGCACCTGTGCGGTGAGGTCATATGTCTTCGCCACGGTCTTCTGAGTATCTGTGAGAGCCATGCTGTTGCTGTTGTTGCTTGCCTGCTGGTGGTGGTCCATTATTCACTCTGTACCCTCTGGCGTCTCTGCTCTTCACTTCATGTCATGTCGACGACTCAAATTTTTCACTACTTCATGCAAAAGGCGAAATGCGAAAAACGAAAGGCGAAGAGCGAAGAGCAGAGCAGAGCTAAGCGAATTGATAGCCGGCGATCTTCAGCCTTCAGCCGCCGGCCAGTCCATGTGGCTGCTCCCATCAGACGAGGGTGGCGTTCAGGTAACACCAATTGCACCACGCCCAGCACACCGCCAATGCAACAGCAACAGCAACATCACCATCTCCTTCATAACTCGCGGCCGTCTGTCGCTCTCGACATCGAACAGCTGCAGAATGCAGCCGTCGCTGCCCCAGGGTTGGAGATTGGCACAGGTACAGGTACAGGTACAACAAGCGCATGCTCACCCGTTGCCCCTGCAGCTGACACTGCCAGTGAATACAACCCAGAGTATCAGCAGCAGCAGCAAATGCTGCAATTGCAACAGCAACAGCAACATCAACAGCAACAGCAACAATTGCAGGCTCAGGCACAGGCTCAGGCAATTGCACAGGCGCAAATGCAGGCGCATATGCAGTATCAACAACAACAGCAGCAACAACAACAACAACAACAACAGCAACAACAGCAACAACAACAACAACAACAGGTGAACCTCCAGTTCCAATCGCAAGCTCCCATCATGCACCCACCGTACAACCCCTCAAATGAGTATCCGGTCCAGAATCCCCTGACTGCAGAGGAGGAGGCTCAATTGGCAGAATTGCAAAGAATGCCCTCTTATCAGGCAATTATCCAGCCAAACTATCAACTCTTGCAGAGGAAATTCACCGGACGTAGTTTACTACCCCAAAGAGATACTACTTCTAAGGGGAAATACTTGCTAAAGGATTTCCAGACTATGCGTACTCTTGGTACGGGAAGTTTCGGTAGAGTCCATTTAGTGAGAAGTGTCCATAATCATAGGTACTATGCCATTAAAGTGTTAAAGAAACAACAGGTGATTAAGATGAAACAGGTGGAACACACGAATGATGAACGTAGAATGTTAAAACTAGTGGACCATCCGTTCTTAGTGAGAATGTGGGGTACTTTCCAAGACTCTAAGAATCTTTTCATGGTGATGGATTATATCGAGGGTGGTGAACTTTTCTCTCTTTTGAGGAAATCACAGCGCTTCCCTAACCCAGTGGCAAAGTTTTACTCTGCGGAAGTCATTCTAGCATTGGAATATTTGCATTTCCATAACATCATCTACAGAGATTTGAAACCGGAAAACATCTTATTGGATAGAAACGGACACATTAAACTCACCGATTTTGGATTTGCCAAAGAGGTGCAAACAGTCACATGGACGTTATGTGGTACTCCAGATTACATTGCACCAGAGGTGATCACCACTAAGCCATACAATAAGAGTGTTGATTGGTGGTCTCTCGGCATTCTCATTTTTGAAATGCTCGCCGGATTTACCCCCTTCTATGACCAGACTCCAATGAAGACGTACGAGAAGATTTTGGCATGCAAAGTCCATTACCCTTCTCATTTCCACCCAGATGTCGTTGATTTATTGGCAAAATTGATCACCCCAGACTTAACGAGAAGATTGGGTAATTTGCAAAATGGTCCACAAGATATACGCAATCATCCATGGTTTAGCGAAGTGGTATGGGAAAAATTACTCCTCAAGGATATTGAGACACCTTATGAACCACCTATCACTGCTGGCGTCGGTGATACAAGTTTGTTTGACCATTATCCAGAGGAGCAATTAGATTACGGTGTACAGGGCGAGGATCCATACGCCAAGTACTTTGTCGAGTTTTAGCCTTGCGTTCTTATCTCATCCATATCATCAATACCTACTATCTGAGGCTTTCTCGTTTACTATACTCAACTCTACCTCTACTCTATTTTTATCTCTCTACTATACCTTAACAGTTACTTACCCTTCGCAAAGACAGACGCGTAGCTCGTAGCTCGTAAAGCGTAGCGCACAAGGCGACATGATTTTGCCCCGATTTCTGAATTCTCGCGATTTGGTGAACAACCTCTTCCCAAAACGGCAACAAAAAAGGGCAGGGCCGACTCCCACATGGCAAACAAAGAAATGTAAGGGATAGATGCACACAATATTGATAAAAGCCCATAGTAAAATATACTGTCAATGACACAACTGTAATGTCAAAGAGTTTAAGGTGGAGTAAAAAATACCGCCAGCAACAGGCAGTAGTGGGATCATCGATGATAGGTCGCGGCCCCGCGGATTCTCCCATTGAGTTGGTATCCCCCAATACGAAAACCTCTACAGCTTGTGTTAGTGAAGAGTCATGGAGCCCATTGTCAAAACTTATCCGGAAATTACGTAGTCATCACATCAGTGACGGCGTAGATAATGGTAGTGGTGGTGGTAGTGGTGGTGGTAGTGGAAGGAGTGATTGGTGTGTAATTATCCGACATGATAGTGAAAAAAGTCACGAGCTTCAATTTAAGGACAGTTTGCAGATGCTGCAAGGAGTTTTGCGAAAAGTTGAACATTTGGAGAGTGTAGAGAAAGGGGTCAAGTACGGGAGTTTGATCGTTGTCTTGAAGAGCATAATCTATATGATGGAAGTACGTAGTGGAAGAGATGAAGATATACAGAAAGAGGCAGAAGGTTGGAAAGTGTGTGCCGCCGCACTTGAAATATTTGTGAACGGGCTGAGTTCGATGAGGAATGTCGATATAGTAGAGGCGGAACAGTTGAAAGAAAGCCAGAATTTAATCAAGGAAAAAGGCAATAGTAAGAAACCAAGTGATGAAGTACTTAACGCTACACCCGAAAAAGAGATGAAATTGAGTAAGAAGTACAAGATGCCTCTACGAAGAAAGCTTTACCGGTACGATGGTGGTGGCCAAGCTACTCTAGCCCAGAATGATCCAGGTACTAATCACAGCGGCAATATTGATGAATTTCTACGGAACCTCAACAATAAACTTCTTAACGTAAACACGATTCAGATCTTATAAGAAGTGTCGAGCATTGGCCTGTGATGACTGTTTAATTTAATTGCATTGAATCGGGGATTGTGTTATATATACATGCGAAGTAATGATGCGAGGATGTCGAGTAGCTGTTTGGAAGTCAGACTTAATATTAAATTACTCAAGGGTGACCTTGGCACCGAGACCTTCTAAGGTAGCCTTGATCTTTTCAGCATCCTCCTTAGCGACGTTTTCCTTCAACACCTTTGGAGCAGATTCGACGAACTTCTTAGAGTCAACGAGAGATAAACCGAGCATACCCTTAACTTCCTTAATGACCTTAGCCTTGGTCTTTGCATCGAAAGATTCGAGCTTGATGTTGAAAATGGTCTTCTCAGCAGCTGCTTCCTTTGGTTCTGCATCTGCTTCAGCATCAGCTGCTGCTGGTGCTGCACCTGTAGCGACACCACCGACTGGGAATGCCATGTCTGGAATGTCTAGTTGGGTCTTCAATGCCTTGATAAGTGCAGAGGTCTCAACAAGAGTAAGAGTGGAGATGGAGTCGACGATTGCTTGGATCTTTGGCTCAACAACAGCTGCAGCTGGTGCTGCTTCGGTAGAGTTGTATCTGACAGCGACGGAGAGAGCCGGACGTGCAACGCAGGAAACGCGTGTGGACTTGGCGCTGAGCGCAAGGAGAGATCTGGATGCCGGTCTGAGTGCGTACATGGTATGTGCTGTGCTGTGCTGTGCTGTTTTATTCGGTGCTGTGCTATTTGTACTGTACCTGCTCACTGTTAGGACTTCTCGACGACCTGTCTCTTGTCTCTTGTCTCTCGAGTGCCAGATTCATGTTGCTGAAAAATGGAAAAAACCGAAAACCGAAAACCGAAAACTGGTGGCGCCGGCACAAGGACCGTGGACGCGAGGCGCGCGCTTTATGCTGCGACATGAATCTGCCATCTGCCACCACAAGAGACAAAGAGACCAGAGGCAGAAGCTAATTCGGGCAAATCTGGAAAGAAGGTGTACGGGAGGAATAATACTCCAGCAGCCGCTCACACAGCACTTCAGTTCACTTCACATTACATCAAAACATGTCATTTAAGTTCTGTGCAGAGTGTAACAACATGCTTTACCCAAAGGAGGACAAGTCCAACCGCCGGTTACTTTACCAATGCCGGAACTGCTCTTACTCAGAGTTGGCAGATTCACCGCGCGTGTACCGTCACGAGTTGATCACCAACATTGGTGAGACGGCCGGTGTGGTGGATGATATTGGAAGTGATCCAAAGCTACCACGTTCCGACAGAGTGTGTCCTAAGTGTCACAATAACGAGTGTGTCTTCTTTCAGAGTCAGCAAAAGAGGCGGGATACCTCCATGGTGTTGTTCTACGTGTGTCTAGAATGTAAAAATGTGTTCCGAAGTGATCAGGCATAGTGGGTGGTTTGACACTCTCTGTGTATTGTATTGTATTATATTATATCATTTTACTAGAAAAGGGAAAAAAATAATTAAAATTAAAATTAAAACTGAAGTTGAAATTGTTATCGATTGTAAATATGGCTATAGCAGTGTATACATGGAGCATCTATTAGAAAAGGTTTAGAGGATGAAGAGCGAGGGAAAAGAGTGTAGCAGGGTTATGGTTATTTGATCTTGATGTTGTATTCCAATCTATCCAAGCTCGGTAGTGTCACATTCTTATCAGAAGATCCAGTACTACCACTACCTGTATCGATTGAGTTATCATGCATAGTGTTAGGTTCGAACATGTGTGGCACTGGCAAGCCTATATTAGCAGGCATGGTCGCGCTTCCCGACATGGGAACAGACATAATCATGGGTATTGGCATGTACTCTGCGGTGTGCAAGCCGGCGATGGAGTGGAGTGATGGTAATCTGCGAATAGAATGTGTTGGTTGCGCTTGCTGTTGCTGTTGCTGGTGTAATTGATGATGCGATTGCGGCTGTGGTAGTATTGCTGGGCGAGGCAGCGTGGAGTAGTAGTGTTGTTGTTGTTGTTGTTGTTGTTGTTGTTGTTGTTGTGGGTATGGAAGCAGTGGAGATGCAAGCTTGGGTTGTAAGATGGAGTCGTCCAATACATTCAAGACTCTATTGAGTATCTGCTCTTTGGAATTGTGAGGCAAGTCCGTGCTCTGAATGTTTTTCAAGGAATCCTCTATGCGTCGCACTTGCGTGGTAAGAACTTGGCCATCGCCGTAGTTGTGACCATCGCCATTCCCGACTACACGAGGTAACACCAATCCAGCAGATAATGATGTGGCCATATTGGTGGAAGAAATGTATGGCGTGGGAGACGGAGTTGGTATCGTCGCATTCGAGCCAGTTTTCAGGTTAAGCCCTAATCCAGATACGGATCTTGCTCCAGAATTTATACCTGGTAGAGAAGGTAGGGGGAGGTCGGCATTAAGGATGGACTGGATTGATGTCGGAGAGTGTGACGTGGAGTGCACGTAGCTGTTTAAAGATGAAGATGAGGAAGATGTCGATTTTGACCTCAGTGGGAGTGGGAGTGGCAGAGATCTGGAGGAAATCTCAACATGATCTTTCTTAAGAGTTGAACCAATCATAGAAGAATCAGCAGTTGACGGAACTGTATCTGTTGAAGGTATGGAGAGGGAGTGGTTGTGTGTGTTATTAACAATGACTAGCGACCAATGGCTGAGTCTGATAGAATAGTTTGCCCGAATGCGGAAGGGACATAGACTTTTCTTTCTCCGGCTCCTCTTTGCAGCGGGGAAGGCAGAGTTGACGGCCGTTTGATCCTTATTGCAGTTGTTGCACATGTTGTTCTTGTCGGCGTTCATACTGGCGCTGGCGCTGGCACTGGTGCCGTTAGCATTTATCAAACGAGGTTCGGTTACGCCAACCGCGAGTGCTGTCCTGACTGGGGGTTGTTTGCACTTGAAAACAATCTTGCAGTCGTCAGATCGTTCTATGACAATGGTGATACCTTGAGAGAGGAGCTTGTGTTGGAGCCACGGTTTGATCATCGCCTTGTCAGTGAAGACCGTGCTGGCGATTTCTCGCTCCAATTCTTTGTCGATAGAACTTTTACTCGCATTGGAACTGACACCGGCAGCAGTTGAGTGCGGCGAATAGCATGTTGGAAGTGCGGGCATTTTGTGCTCGATGCTTAGTGTGTTGGAGTGGAATCACACAGTAATAGTGTCCTCATCCGTGGCGGAGCAGACCCAGCGGCGGCCGTTGGGAGTGCGTGGGAGCACCCTGCTATTTAAGCCCATTCGTTCTGTGGGTAGAAAAACATCCATTCCGAAACTCTTTTCACCGAGCGTCGGCCTCCGTGCAAATTGCAGATGGGGCACACATGGGGGTGCGATCCCTCGCGGAATAACTCACAGCCACGCGTAGGCGGATACGGTTTACCGTCGGACCCCGCGCCCAATGCGAAGAACTCGTAATTTGCCCGGACTCCGCCGCGCTTCCTGGCTAGCAACGAATTTGCTAGCGTGGCGCTGGGCCGGGCCAGTTCGCTAGCTTCATAACGAGTCTATAGCTCCGCACACGGACCCTGCTTCTCCGAGGCCGTGATTTACATACTAGAGTTGTATAGGAGGGTGCATGCACCAGTCACTTTAATAGTCAGCACGGTACCCCCCTCTATTACATGCATATCTAATTTATAGCTATCTAATTCGACGTTGATATGCACATGAATGACTTTTCCTTTGGTATATTGACCCCGGTGTAACATTAGATTACAATTTATATGGAAAACTGCACGTAAGGCGACGAGAATAGGGTTACCTCGATAAGTTCGCCGCCTTGAAAGACAGTGAATCCATTTCTCGGGTGTTACACAACCTCCATATCTATTGGCGGGAGTTTAACCCACACACCGGCCTGTAACTATAGGGTTGACCCGTAGCTGTACGTATTGGAGAATTTGTCTATATCTAGCGGTATACGTTGAATACCGGAAACCAATATTAAAAATAGCGTGGAATATCGCTTAAAGTTTGCTCAGCCTCCTGCACATCTTGCTATATAGGCTATCTGAGCTTGTAATGAGACTCATGTATCGTTGAATCAGTGCCCGGAAACAGCTAGAATGCAGTACCCCACCCCGTCTCACCGAACTTAACGTCGAGTTCGCGTGAGCTTTACCGAACGCACCCTAGTGGGGTGCTACTTGTACAGGAGCACTAGCCAGTCCGTTTCAGCTTATACGCGTGCATCTACTATAGCTCGAAAATAAGCTTGCCTAGCTAGCTTATACTAGCGGAGCAGAGTTTTTCCGATACCGCTCTTCAATCTAGATAAACTTTCCGTGGAAACCATGACTATATCGCAGCGCCCGCGTGTGAATGGCAATTTCGTCCAGAACGGCAGCTCGCGGCGAAAACTGACTAAACACGCATGCGATTGAAGGCTGCGGACGGGGTGCTGCACCCCCGGATTGGGCTATAGCCAGATCATATTAACCGTTAAAGCCGCAGCAGAATACGCGCCCGGGAGCTACAAGCCCATCAGGTTCGGAGCGCTCTAGCTTGCTAGATCTCGAGGGGGTAATAGCTTTTACGTTGCTATATAGAAGCTCACACAGCGCAGCGGTTAAACGTGCATGTGTATACACCGGGTCACTGCAATCACACACGCAGAGTACACAGAATTTGCATCGAAAAGAGAACTACTCCGCCGCATCGGTAAATCCAAGATCATTTCAATAATCGAAGTCAAGTCTCTGGCATGCAGTGACAACGTGTTGAGCTTACATGGTCCGTACGCGTGTAGATTTTCATCAATATTCACATGATCCGTGAAACAGCGCCACGCGTATAATATTTCGGAGGGCCGCTAAAACGACCCGCGTGCACAAGCTTAATATACTATTCGCTCATCGACTAGAGATTGTCCCAAAAGCCGAAACCCTAGAACTTCATTTAACGTCGGCTAGTCGTTTGAACCCACCTCACTACCCCTTCCTACAATTCAAGTATTCTTTGAGGGCTAGCTTGCAATTATGTTAGCAGTTTATAGTGTAAAGTTAGTGTAACCAGATTATAGGTAGCTACAAAAATCATTGGCAGACCTCATAGATTCCATATCTATAGCTCGATATAACTAGCTCGCGCGTGTGTGCATGCTGCACTTTTGTTGGTGCTGCATATTTAATGCTGTGCATCATCAATCTCGCAGCCGGATTAACTTGCACGCTGAAAAAAGGCTTGGCTTTTTAATTATTTCTTTTGTATGCACATGCACCATTTATAGTACGTACACAGAACGTGGAGAAGAGTTAATATAAAAATCACAGCTATTGTGATAAATTGTCAGGTCTAACTGGCTATACAACCGCGCTTACATAATCTACGAGGTGGAAATCGAGTCGACTTCGGGAGTTTTCTGTTGATGAAGTCCTTCACGTTCATCTATATGTTCTAGAAAGGAGGTCTTCCATACTTGATAGAGCTTTTGTATAGTTCGTAGAACAATCGAATACTTACCCTAAAAACCACATTACGTCATACAAGGTACCTTACCTTATTACCGCTTTAGGCGTAATTACTGCACGAGTTGCAAAAAAGAATTTCTAACGTATTAATTCAATTTGTTCAATCAAAAAAGAAAGATTCGGCAGCTCGCACAGTTCCGAGTTTTTCCGGCAATTCCGCAAATTGCACCCAACTCAATGTTTACAAATTTTCCCCATAAATTGTCGACCAGCCAATCGAATCCAGCATGCATGCATATAAGCAAGCGAGTCTGCTATACCCCCACTCTTCATTACACCGAGCTAATAGGCCGGATGTTGAATTTTAATACTGCCCTTTAAATGTACGCGTATATACTTGTGGACTATACAGAAAAGTGAATCGATGTCTGATCAACGTCTCTTTTTGGACTTTGCAGGACGTGCGTTCTTCTCCTTCCTCTTGGCCAACGCATCTCTCTGTTTACGGATAGTCTCGCTGCTCTTGATCTCATTCGTTCTACCGGCACCCTTACGTTGGTAACCCTTGACATTGACACCTCTCTCAACTGCCTTCTTCACCTTCTCCATCTGTTGCTCGTAGTCATCTCTGCCCCTCTTTGGCATCTTTGGCGCCTTGTCACTCTTGTGCATCATACGCCCACCGAAACGGCCGCCGTTAAGCTTGCTGTTAAACGGTGCTGCAACGGCCTTCTCGTGACCACCGGTCTTGAAATTGCCAATGTGGTTCTTCTCCTTCCACTCTTCAAACTTGCCACTACGGAAACTTGCAGGAATCCTCTGTCCACTCTCACTGATGATGAATTTTCGGTCGTCTTGCTTTTTGACGAACTTGTTCTTCTCCCACACAATCTTAGGACCTTGCCTATGAAGTGTCACCTTATCATCCTCCGCATCAATATCGAAAGCAGCCTTATTAGCCTCACTGATGAAGTTACCATGCGTACCATTGTTTCCGTTTATACTCAATTGCTGATCTTGAATGACGTTTCTTGGCGCGTAGTATGGCATGTAAAAGTTAGGATCCTTGAATGTCTTCTTCTTGGACTTGGTATTAGTAGTTTCGGCAAGCACTTCATCGCCGTCTTCAAAGTCCTTCAACAATTCTTCTTCATTGACATTAAATCCAACTTCCTTATTGGTTCCCTCTTGCTCCTTCAACATCTCATCTTCAAGAGTGTGCGATAATCCGAGCAATTTTTCCTTCTCCAACAAAGCTCTTCTTTCCTCTAGACGCTTCTGAATCGGTGCAATTTGCTTCCTACGCTTGTTCATTAACAGAATCAAATTATCATCCTTTTTGCCATATTCGAAAACAGTCTCCTTGTTTACTCTATCTTGCAATTTAGCCAAAAACTTATCCTTCTCAAACTCAACATTCTTACCGAAAAACGGATTCTGCTCATCCCATCCAGAACTCATCAATTCCTTTGATCTACGCACACTCTCTTGAGACGCAGGTTGTCTGGACTTCATGTATAATCTCTCAGCCTTCTCACAGACACCCTTCATATTCTTGATCTCAAAATTGTGTCTTAATATAGTCTCGTAAAGGTCCTCCATATTTTCAATGTTCAGTCTAGGACTACTTCCAAGAACCATTCTTCTACTGTAATCAACCTTAGGTTCAACAAATCCATCAATGCTGCCGTTATGGGTATCACTGTAGTGTTGCTCCATCAATTCAACTTTCTTCTCTTGCATCTTACTCAATAGGATCTTTCTACCAAGGAAAATCTCCAAGTCCAACAAATATGGTAACTCAGAATCACCAACAATGGAATAGGCCCAACCCTTGTTACCAGCTCTTGCAGTTCTACCAACTCTATGGATGAAAATCTTACTACTCGAAGGTAATGAGTAGTTGATCACGTTAGCTAAGACGGGGATATCAATACCTCTCGCCGCAACATCGGTAACAACCATAATAGAACTCAATCCCAAGCTAAAGTTTTGTAATTGCTGTCTTCTTGCATGCTGATCGAGAGAACCATAGATGTAAGAAACTGGATAGTTGGCAGCCTTCAAGATATTCGTGATGTACTCAACATGATGACGAGTTGGCACGAAAACCATGGTGGAGTTGACATTAGGAAGTTCATTGGCTTTGGGGTATCTCACTCTCACTGGCTTCCCCTTCTTGACGAACGCTCTCTTCTTGCCGTCCTTACTCTTGGAGTTTTCGTTGTCACTATCACTGTCAGAATCATTGTAGGTATTATTAGCAACGTGAAGTTTCTTCAACTCATCTTCGGTGGCAAGCGGCATCTTGATGACATCCTGTAGAATACTGAGTAAGTTGGCTTCTCTTTCTGTCTTCTTTGTACTGAAGAAACACATTTGCAATTCATCACTGATTTTCGTCTCTGCATCCAACCTGACCAAGACTGGGTTTATCAAACCGGCCTTGGCAAAATCAACCAAGTTTCTAGGTAATGTTGCAGAGAAAAGCATACTCTGTCTTTTTTCAGGCAAACTTGCAAGAAGTTCGTTCAATTGCTCGGCAAACCCCATTTCGAATAATCTATCTGCTTCATCATAAACCATGAATTCAACAGTAGATAAATCGAGTCTCATTTCAACCTTCAAATGCAAAAATCTACCAGGAGTAGCAATAATAACATCTGGATTATTCACCATCGCACCAAATTGATCCTCTAAACTGTCACCACCAATCAAAAGTAAACTTCTCAAATCAGTTCCCTTACTGAATTCTTTGAATTGTTTGTGAGTTTGCACTGCAAGTTCTCTGGATGGGGATAAAATGACTGAACGGATACCAATCTTCGCACTGTGTGTCTTCAATCTCTCAATCAAAGGTAACAAAAACGCTGCTGTTTTACCAGAACCAGTACGCGCCATACCGACAACATCTCTACCATTCATGATCAATGGTATTGTCTTTCTCTGAATTGGAGTAGGTTGCCTGAAACCCTTCTTGGACACGTTCGCTATAACAAACTTTGAAAGACCAAATGAGGAAAATGCACCCTTTGCCTTGCCTTTACCAGCGAGAGCTTGCTCTTGGTTGATGAAGTACATATCTTCATCGTGTTGGTCTACCTTAGCACCTCCAGCGTCATCAATTTCCAAAGATGGGAATGCGAGGTTGTCTGCTGGCTTTGCTAACTTACAGTTAGTCTTCTTCTTCTTCTTGGCAGGTTTCTCGGCTTCTTCTTCTTCGTCTGATGAGACAATCTCATCTTGAACATTGTTATCTTCAAAATCAGCTTCGGAGTCTGAATCCGAATTCATTCCTGCTTGCCCATTGTTCGCAACCAGTGAGGACCAGACATCTGCCCCAATACTTTCGTCGTCACTAGAATCCATACTAGCTGTTAGTTGTTCGTGCTAAACTGTAGCTTTTGGTGATAAGCCTGATGATTTTGCAGAAACAAAGTGTTTGTATCTTTGAAAAATTTTATTTTCCATGGTGAAGTTTGCAGGTCTGAAATGAAATTTCAAGGAAAAAAGATTCGTGTCGGCTCAGCGCAGCGCAGCTTTCAATAAAGGCGCCTTACGAGTTGATTCTTCTTCTACAATGAGCAGAAATGATATCGGGGTACTTAATATCACCACTTGGCCTTTTAGAGCAATAATTTAGATTAAATAGGATATAAGAGTAATAAACCGGGATCAGTTTATCTACGATATGGATGGTAACCTTCACTGCCACCACGTCTTCCACCTCTGTGTCTCTGGTTTCTTCTTCCGCCACTTCCACCACTTCTACGCTCATTGAATCTTGGACCAGAGCTTCCTCCATCCTCCCTTTCACGAAGTTTCTTTGGTCCAGATGGTAAGTTCAGTCTTGGATCATCCCTATCTTCGTCTCTATCGCCGCCATATCTGCGATCATCGCTTCCTCTGTCGTCATTGTCGTCGTAGTTACCACCACGACCGCTGCCTCTTCCACCACGACCTCTACCACCACGACGTCTTCTACGCTCACCGTCACCGTAATCTTGACCATCATCCTGATCGTCGTCACCATCGTCGCGGCCGCGGTATCTATCATTATTATCACCATCACGCTCTTGGGGATTTGGGACATCATCATCATCTCCACCATTGTTTCCGCCGTAACCAGATGAGTACATATTCAACTGAGCATCTTGTGAACTAGGAGAGCCATTCTGCTGCTGTTGTTGTTGCTGCATCTGTTGCATCTGTTGCATCTGCATCCAATATTGTTGCATTTGTTGCATTTGTTGCCAGTACTGTGACATGTCGCCATAGCCACCGTTGGCGCCCATCATACCAGCAGCCATAGGGTTGCCCATGCCTCCATAGCCTCCCAACGCACTGCCTGCTGGCATATTTGGGACGGAACTATCAAGGACTCTACCTTGGTTCTTAAGATGCTGAGTTCTTGGCTCAGCCTTTTTGATTTCCATCTTTTTACCATGGAACATGACATAATGGTGTTTGGTCGCTCTTTCGACAGCTTCTGCTGAATCGTAAGTAACGAAACCATAACCCCTAGATTTACCTGTATCTTTATTAATCATTAACTGAGAATCAATAATACTACCAAATTTTTCGAAGAAGTTTCTGAACTCCTCAGGAGTAACTTCTGCAGCAATACCACCAACAAAAACCTTACCCACCTTTTCTTGTTCATCCTTGGGAATGGCTCTCTTCGGATCAATCAATTTACCGTCAAGAATATGCTTCTCTTTCATGACAGCGTCAACACTATCACCGGAAGCAAAGGTCAAGAAAGCAAAACCCCTGGATTTACCTGTGTTGTTATCTCTCATAACGTTCATCTCAGTAACTTCGCCATATTTGCTGAAATATTGTTTCAACCTGTCCTCGTTAGTTTCCCAGTTCAATCCACCAATGAATAACTTACCAACGTCTTTGTTTTTCAAGTCGGCCTTGACAGTATCGGTGATGTTTGTAGGGGCTTCAATTTCAGTAATATCGGGAATGTGTTCTTGCTCAGCATTTTGGTTGTATTGATCAGGAGAACCACTAGCGGTTGCAGCACCTGAGAAATTTTGTTGTTGCTGTGGTTGATTTTGATGCTGCAGTTGTTGGGCTTGTTGAAATTGCTGATATTGTGACATCTGTGGCATCATACCTTGCATTCCAGGCATTGATGGCATACCTGGCATACCCTGCATACCTGCAAATGCCTGCATGCCTTGCATATTCTGCATGCCTGGGAAGCTTTGCATCGCTGGGAAGCCTTGCATACCTTGCATACCTTGCATACCAGCCATGTTTGCATTAACTTGGTCTGGGGATTGCTGTTGAGGCTGCTGCTGTTGTTGTTGTTGCTGCATCATTTGCATTTGTTGCAGCTGTTGCAGGGGGTTGGAAAAGCTTGCAGCACCAGTTGCATTGACATCATTCGAGCCGGTTTTAGCCTGAAGTGCATCGTTTGCAGTAACTGCGTCAGATGTTGATAAAGTGGTCAACCCGTTACTTTCGGAGTTCTCATTGGCATGGCTAGATTCCATATTGCCTGTTGAGAGGGAGTTGCCACTATAGACAGGGTGTGCAGAAGTTGCATCTTGCTTTGGTTCTTGATGTTCTGCAGTGGCTGTTGGGGCAGTGTCAACAGTGGTTTGCTGATCTCCATCTGCGTAGATATCATCAAATAAAGCTTCGTCGTCTTCAAAGTTAGACATCTCAATAATATTCTTGGTCTGTTATAGGGTACAGTCAGTAAAGGCAAGAGCTGTTATCTCAATCAAAACAAGTCAAATCTGTCAGATCTGTCGGAAAGTAAAACTCGCTATAGACAATCTAATCTAACTAAGTCGAGCTGTAGTAGTAGCACTAGTAGTATAAAACTATGTAACGTAACAATTGGATATCAGTAGACTGTCAGAAAGTCTCGATATAGTCACTTATTTATAATCAATTATCAATCTTTTTGTGGATTAGAGTGTACGAAAGAAAATTGCAGGTCCTGTATGTGGTTTTCGATTTTCTCCTGGGTAAAGTTGAATGGGATTTTATACTCTAATATAGAAACAGTAATAGCTGATGGGTATATAGACTAGGGATATAGAATACTTAACTGATGTGTGCCTAAGGTATGTTTCTTGACCCTAAAATCTTCCGTTGGAGAAATTATAGAGTGGGGAAGTTTGCCACCGGCGCCCTCTTCACTCGAAGTGGGAATTGCGCTCCTTTTATAGTTTTAATTGACCATCCGCATTTGTTCCTTTTCTTTTCGTGTTCTGCCCTTTCCGAATCGGGAAGGTTAGCCGAAACTATTTTTTCGGTACAAGAAGCATGAACATCATGAATTTTTCATACAAGCTTCAGAAGATGAAGAAGAGCAACCGGTGTTTATAGATGGTACCGGCAGAATATAATTCTCATCACATAATCATGAAGGAGTACCTCATATTTTTAGCGCAGAGTCACCCTGCTTTTAGGAAGGCAGAATTAGAGTCACTTGCTGACTTGCACAATATCAAAGCAGACTTCTCAAATCATAATGAAGAACATCCATTTATGATAGTTCAGCTAGAAAACGACGAGGAAGCGTACCAACTGATTGACCGCGCCATCTTAAGTAAATCTATTTACGAACTGTGGGGACATGGTAACACAATGGAAGAGTTGCATACTGATGTTAAGAAGAAAGTTGATCAGCTAAAGGAAAGGTATATTGACAGCAGCTTTAAGTTTGAGAACTTGACATTCCAGGGTGGTAAGAAGTCCAGAGAACAACAAGTTGCCATTTTTGATCAATTTCGTTACTTGGAATTTACCGGTAAAATCAAGCTGAAGAACCCTGATCAAGTTTATACCATCCTTGAGCAATACTCGTTGGGTGCGAATTTACAACCGCTTGACACTCCAGATCACATATGGTTTGGAAGACAGGTTAATATCAGTGCAAGAAGTAGAGGTGCTGTTGAGAAGTATGATATCAAGAAGAGGCCGTACTTTGGTACCACTTCTTTTGACGCAGAACTATCATTGTTCACATGTAACATGGGACAAGTTAAGAAGAGTGATCTGATTTATGATCCCTTTGTTGGTACCGGCTCCTTTCTAGTAACAGCAGCAGAGTTTGGTGGTATCACCATCGGATCTGACATTGACTTTTTGACTTTGAAGGGGAAAGGGCCTAAACGCAGGTTGAAGAGCAACTTTGACTATTATAAGAAGCCGTTGCAGTTTACAGATGTTCTGTGCATGGATTTCACCAATAATGCGTTCAGAAGCAACTTGAAGTTTGGAAGTATATTGTGTGATCCTCCATATGGTGTTCGTGAAGGCGTCAAAGTTTGTGGTAGTAACGATCCACGTAAGGAAGGACGTGAAAAGGTTGTTATTGATGGTCAGTTGGCGTTCCTAAGAAGAGACTACATTCCACCTAAGAAAGCATACTCGTTAGATCTACTCTTAGATGACTTATTGCATTTTGCAAGCGAAAGGCTGGATGTTGGCTCTAGATTATGTTTCTGGATGCCCGTTGCTAATGATGAAGATATTCCTACGATGATACCACAACACGAAGATTTTGAACTGATCTATGAGTTGGTGCAGGACTTCCACAAATGGTCGAGAAGATTACTGGTTTACCTCAAACGAGATGATGATTATAAGGGTATTACTTTGACTACTGAAGATCGTGAAGGTGTGAATAACTTCAGAGACAGATATTTCCACAAATTCTCGAAGTTGAGTATGGCAGATAAGAAGAACAGTAATAGCTCTTCTGGATCTGTATAGGGCGTAAGTTAATAATCGAGCTTGTATAAAATAGAATATCGAGCATGATCGTTTTAATGGGTTCTTATTAGAGGAGAGATTACAGAGTATTTAATGTATAAAGGAAATGATTTCTGATTGAATCACCACAATTATTCATCATCTTCAGCTTCTAAAGTTTGAGCAGCAATACGGTCCAAATCTCTTTGACCGTTTTCGGAGATCTTTCTACCACCGTTTTCAGCTAATTCTAAGACACCAATCTTTTCTAAAGCTTGGACGACTCTTCTGTTAACGGAACCAGAAGCATCAGCGTGCTTACCTGGCTTTGGACCTCTGTTCTTAGCACCACCGTAAACCTTGTTAAGCTTACCAATACCGACAATCTTTCTCAAGTAGATGTGTCTTGCAACAGAAGCAGCTCTCTTGTAGAACCAACCTTCTGCATCTTGTGGTGGTAATTCGTTACCTGCAGAGGTCTTGACCAATTCAACGTAAGATGGAACTTCCAACTTACCTTGTCTTTGCAAGAATTGTGCGTAAGCGTTGATGAATTCTTGAGCAGAAACGTCTCTGTATTGATATAAGGAAGATTAATGAGAAAGGAATGTTAGTATACTATTCTTCAAGGACACCCGTTGGAAAGAAAATTGGCCATTCAAATGGCTTATTATAATGACAAGACTGAAAAGGAAAGAATGCAATGTGAAATAGTGGACGGTTTCAATCGGGGATCTGATGTGGGGAAGCTTTATAAGCTGTGCTTTTAATTTTCGTTGTCCACTTATGGATATATGAAGCTTTAAAACGGTGCTGTTATTGGTGAGAGTGAGCTGTAATGCTTTTGTATTCAAATTGAAATCGATCATAAGGTTTATTCTTCCCAATATATGGCGTATCGTTCATCTCATTATAGAAAGTGTGTGTACTTCCAGAATAGCACTATACTCACTCCCTATACTATATTAAGATAGGGTAATTCTAATCAGATTGTCTTCGGTGCTTCTTCCTCACTTTTCAAATTGTCGTTCAAGCCATTAAACGCAACAGCGCTAGTTTCTTTGTATCAAGTGTGTGCAGTACGTACCTAACAGTAACACCTGGCATATTTGTTGTCTGTAGAAGGGCAAAAGGTAAGGTGAATAATCCAAATCAGAGGCCCGTCTCTAGCCTGCGCCAGTTAACCTCCATCTCAACACCAGTTCACCGCACCCTCACCACCAATTTTTTCAACATAGTGAGAGAGAGAGCGCCTGCCTAGGCAGTCGGGCTCCTACCGAGGGGCTACACGGAACGGGGGGAACTGAGAATTTGGAAAATTCCAGGAGCACCGTGTACGGTGTAAGGGGGCGCAAAGAAACCCGCGCACCGCACAGAAAATATTAGCGCGCACCAGCAAAAATTACCAGCGCGAATAGCAATCAAAGCATATTTGCACGCAAACAAAGGAACGGCTTTCGAGATAGGAAATAGTACTGGGCCGCTAAGCGACGCGTCGAAGACAGCACATTCGGGGATTAAATGTAGTCCCCCAAAACAAGTTGGAAACGGAAACGATAAGGCGATCCGATGGCTACAATGTGATAAGAACGAGATGGATATTACGTGATTAGAAAAGGAGTATTTAGAACAGTAAGTACAGAAGAATATTGCAGTGGCATATAAAAAAACAAACAGTGGAACTATTTATGATCTACACACAACATCCAATATCATTGTAACTCTGAAGCGTAAAAGTTTGATTAGATTAATGCGATATTAAGATCAGAAATCAATTAGATTAGACCTTGAAACCTCTGGAAGCTCTCTTACCTCTAGCCTTCTCGAACTTTCTACCCTTGGATTGGACCTTTGGAGCCTTGTTCTTGTGTGGACCGAAACCGAAATGTCTAACTGCTTCTCTGGAGTTTCTTGGACCTCTCAAGATCATGGTGTTCTTACCAGTTGGAGCTCTCAAAGCTAATTCATCTAAAGTGATGGTTTCACCACCGTTCTTCAAGATGGTTGCTCTAGCACCCTTGGTGAACTTCAAAGCTGCAACAGTTGCCTTTGGGAAAGCGTGAAGTCTGATATCGTCAGTGACGGTACCAACAACAACAACAATCTTGTTAGCAGAAACCTCTGGCTTCAAAGCTCTTGCAATTCTGGAAACAGAGACAGGTGGCTTGTTAATCTTGGATAAGAACAAAGATCTTAAGATAACCTTGTTGAAAGAAGCATCAGTTCTACCTGTTGAAAATAATGGATCCAATGTGGAAAAATTGTTAGTATTCTTGCATCTCGGAAAAGATAGTACACAACCACAGTCTTCGAAACAGTGTGGAGCATTAATAGCTGGAGGCAGCTAATGTAGAAAAAGCTGACCTCCAAAAATTAATATTCCAGCCAGCCGGAAGAATGTCCTTGTGTAGTATACTTTTCTCCAATTCCGCTCTATAATCGCACTGATTCTAAAAAGTATTAGAATTTAGCACTTGCAGAAGTAGTTTGCAGAGACTTGGTATCAAGCCCCGAGTTGACATTAGTGTGATTGTGGAAATCTCACAACCATACGGCAATCATTGAGATTAAGTAACTATTCAAAGGCCTCTCAAAATAAGTTAATTATAGCAGCAAGAATCAAAGAAAAAACCGGTTGATAAACTCAAATGTTCATTTAGTACGTACGTGCTAAGAAAGTGTACAACTTTGCAAGGGATGCAAGGTAGACGTTGTCAGACTTTGGAGCAGTTCTGTGGGAGCTCTTTTCGTGTGGCTTCTTGAAGTGGTCTCTACCCATTGTGATTGATTAGTTGGCTGTCGAAAGAATCAAACTCAGATATAATTGGTGGAAGCATTGGAAGGATATGGGAAGAAGCTGAAGTAGCTACAAATTAAAGTACACCTGGTGTTCGCGAGACTACCCCAGTGATGCTGACGTGAAAAAATCAATTGAGAAATTCTCAAGAAATTGCGCGCCCCAGAAATATTAACAGCCCTGTAGGTGAGCACGTGACATATGAGGAAAAAGCCCTTTATGCCTAATCGGGCCCTTGCAGGAACATGAATTTTGCGCCTTCGCATTAATTACGTTGATGGCAACTTGCACTCAGCCAAATAAAACTAAGATAACGATCTATCTACTGCAGGAAGCAATAACACCGTTTCAATTGTACAGTAATAAACACAATGGCTACTGATAGGCTTAAGACAGGTGAGACTAACCCAAGAGGTATTCCGGAAGCTAAATTTATTGAAAACATCGATGACTTCATCAACCCAAAGACATG
>JAMYHI010000268.1:0-28297 GCA_025531525.1 Pichia sp. P7020A
ATTCATGACATGCGTATAAGTAACTAATCTTTATAAAAACTATATAATTTAAGAAATAACCATCAAAAAAAAAAAATTTTTCAACGTTGTTTGGGCTTTTCAAGAAATGCTCACATCCTCTTCAACTGAGATCGATATCGATTTCCTTTAATGATTAGCTGTAACGAAGCTCTATGGTAAATCAATTTTTTTGAATCTTAAAAAGTAATATTAAAAACTAAAGCCTTTTATGTAAGCCTGTAGCTACTTCAGTATGAATTCGTAAAATGGCAACAGCTAATATGAGCTGTTGACTTCATATCTTCCCATTGTGTTCTTACATCATTGCTGACTAAAAGTAGGCTGTGCATTTGTGGTGTTGACAGCTACTCCTATTTGGAAATTGCGATATAACGCTAGGCGCACTCCTATATAAGAGTAAAGGCGTGCCCACACACATGTCTCCAAGACGAATCTTACACTATACCTTTTATAAATTAATTAATGGCTCAATCGATAATCCAGTTAATCATTTTCACAAACACATAAAAATGTAGCCGGCCTAGAACAATCACATTTCAGCACAGTGTTTTAACACTACGGCAAATGAAAACGTTGCCGATAAGCAGCTTTACGATATCACAAAACTATTTCTTAGGATGAAGTCTCTAAGGTCCCACTGGGGGATATACCAACCCACTGAACCACTATGTTGAAAACATACTGAGAGTGATACCGTCGTAGTTTTACATCTTTCAAGAAAAATCTCAAAAAGGTCGGCAAATCATAAGATTAGTGATTCTGCTAACGTCATACAATGTACCACCAGTCTTCATGATATTGAAATGATTCGTTTTTCCTAAAATTACAAGTATCTAATTCACCGCAAAATATGTTAAAAAAAACGACATTCTCGGACCTTGTCGATGGTCTGAATGTTGAAAGTGTGCAATTATCAGTTCTTTCTTTTTTTTTTGAAAACGTAATTGGGACCATGGCATTTACATCTGCAGGCCACCGTATACGATACTGCCTGCAATATACCTTACGTTTATGCTTCAAAGCGCTTGATTCATCATATTTTTTTTTGGCAAACTTATAACGCCATACATTATCAGTTATTGTCATATTTGGCTTCTTGCATTCACACTGCAGGGAAATGCCCAATAGGTTGTAATGAGTGTACAGGCTATCTACTGAGATGTTACAATTTACACAACCAATTCATCGGCTTTCTTTCGCGTTAGTTGGACCATGTTGGCTGTAACCATTATACATACAGTGTGACACCGCTCTCTACACAAAAATTACGCTGTCAGCGGAGAGATGCTTTAATACTAACAATTAACGAACGCGTTGGGAAGGCAGCGGAGAAGATTCACAGTAGTAGCAAATATAGATGGAACAAACCACCCGTGCACCGCGAATTATCACCATCACGTACCACGCCATTTCCGCTTCAGGTCTTTGTTTGTGTTTTCGTACTTGAGGGAGCCTTGATCTCTAACTTTTGACGAGACCTTCTCAAGCTCTGGGAGAGCCGATAGCGCCCCCAGCACACACCGCACAGACATATACAGGCAGTGTTCTCTACAATTACATTTACAACTGCGATGCTAGGGCTAATATGGTACTTGCTATCGCCTTTTACACTGATCTCGTTCCCGAAATCCCGTGCTGCAGCAGATACCGAAGATCAAGAGAATGACAATGCGAGTGATCTACAGAGGCAGGGACTCATACAGTTTCAGCTCGGAGGGAAAATGCCTAAAATGAGAGCGGTCAATATTCCGTACTACATGCAAGGTGAACTTGAAGATAGCGTTGTATTGCAAATGAAATCACTCTCTTACGTGTTTCACAGATTCAGGATAGCCGAGCTCAAACCTTTCCTGAAGATGAACATACAAACTGAGCAATACGACTTTGATTACTTTGACAGTGGAACTACTGCTAGCTCAAAAAAGAGTGCTGGGAGTGGACGCGCAACTTTAATCAATGCTAAGCTCGACAGAGTCTACAACGTCGAGTACTTCAAGGATAAGCTTTTGAATGATCCATACAGGATTCTGTTCGACTATAGTAAGAACAAGTTCAGGTCATTGTTGCTACTCTCGCAGATGCCTGATTCAAACACGGCAATACCGACTTTGAGGTCCACCAATTTTCATTTTTTAGTGTTGAGACCGGAAGATCCCGTGGAGACGTATATTGACGTCCTCGTTAATAAGTCGGGGATCTTTTGTGAACATAAAATAAATAACCGAATTAAAGTGAATATTCTTATGCGCATCATCAATAAACAGAAAAGAGAAATCATGGAAGAGATTGATAGCAATATGGAAAGTGTGATAACAGCAGACCACGAAGACGCCCTAGGATACACGGAAGCTGACGAGAATGCGGAGGAGGAGCCAGGGAATCGAGATATTCATAATGATCAACCAAGTCGAACAAGCTCACGAAAGCCACAGTTTTCCAAAGATGACAGGGCAGACATTATAAGACGTTACGTGGAAAAGCTTGCTTTTCACATTCAAGTGCAAAGGATATATCGAGCTGCACTCAAAGCCAAAGAAAGAGAACTGAAAAACAAACTGACGAAGTTTACAGGTGAAAATACTATTCAGTCATATCGCAGCCTGAAGTCTGAACGCTCCAAGATGACATTCTTACCAGAATCATCAAGCTCGCCTCTGAAAAATGACCCCAAGCTGAAAAGCAAGCCTTCAATATCGATTATGGATCTGGATGAAAGCACCAATCCAAATTCTAATACTACAGATTACCCATATTACTCAGACACCGCAGATTCCCAGGCATCGAGCAGTACTAGCAGCGTTAATTTAACGAAGCAGTTTTCGCAAGAGGAAAAACATATCTGTTTTGAGCAGAGTAAAATGGCTGTACGTATCCGAATTGAGAGGGAAAGAGCTTCTCTTTACTAAGTGTTTTCTAACACTCTCTCTGCATTTAATGTCAATATTATTTAGTGTATTTACGACTTCTCTTATTTCTATAGATTGAAAACCATTTAATGACCTACAGATGTTAGAACTGTAACGCATCACAATACTGTTGACACAAATCACTCATGTGGTCCAATTTTGAGTCGTTCAACACGTTGAAGTTCAAGTTCCCAGCAGGGAAATTGTAAGTCGCTATTAGTGACTTAATCATGTTGATGCTTCTACTGAATCTGATAATCAGTCTATTTTTACGTTCTGTATCTGTTATGTCCTTCATTTCGTTATCAATCCTCAATTTCTCCATTTCATCATCTAAATGTTCAATCTCAATTAAAAATCCCTTGAAAGATCCATGCAAAAGACAATTGCTCGTGCGTAATCTAAACTTTTCCATGGTTGTACGTTTCTTTGAAACATCATCATCCTTTCTGCCACTGAGGTTGAGCATCATTTGTCGCGTCATTTTATCTTCGTCCAGTTGGACATGCAGTAGATATCCCATACCACCTTGTCCTCTTATAGTTTGCTTAAGCGTCCACAAACTTTGTAGTTTAGAGGCAAGCATAAATTCTAAGTTTTCATTAGTGGAAATACTTAAGTTGTTGCAGCAGCCGCTCTGAATATGTTTGAGAAGTTTACGACGTCTCCTCATATCATTGAGCGAGTCAGATTCGGATTTGGAGACGATGAGGTCGTAATCAACGTCAGTGTCCAAATCAACTGGCTTACCCGCAACCTCCTCCTTTTGAGTAGCGTCATTATCTAAAACAGATTCGGATTTGGATTCGAGGTTCACCGATGCTGTTGTATTGGCAACAATATCAGTAGAACTCGTACCAGCCGATGTTGGTTCAGTTTTCATTTCAACGTCACCGTCACCGTCAAAGTCGCCACCATTCTCATTGTGCACTATAGACTCTGATTTCTCATTCATTCCCTCTTCCTTTACTTCATTCTCTTCCTTCTCTTCCTTCTCTTCCTTGCTCTCCTCCTTTTCATCCTCTTCCTCATTTTCATAATAGTAATTTTTCCCACTTGTGGTGAATGACTCTAGACCATTGATCAAGTTCATAGAGTTAGGAACGCAGGTGATTACACTCTTGTTATTATTGATGATACTGATCATTCTATTCCCCCTTTCCTCATCGTTCAAATGTGTCAGCTGCAAAGTATACAGATATCGATTAGGAATCTGTTTCGGGTCCACATTGGCAGGCCTGCTGAACTTGTTATTGAGGAAGATACTTAACTCGAATTCCCATGGTGGAAGAGTTTCTGGGAGTTGGTTCATTATGAGATCATGGAATTGAGTGATCGTAGTTGGCGTCGCCTGATTAACAAATAAGACAGCAGTAACCATTATATACCTCAAATTCCGTTGGCTCTTGTAGTGGATAAGTTATGCCCTACTACAATGCGCAAAAGAGGTATGGTGAAGTGTTAGCCTTGCGAACGTGAAGCATGATTCGCATCGATGAAGTTGCTGATATGAAATTTAATAGATCCTCTTCCTTCTCTCTCCTGCATAATCTTCATGTTTTATTTTTGATTGTTGACACTAAACAAATTCCAACCGGACCTGCACACATGTTTACATCCCTGGAACAGAAACGGAAGCTTGCTGAAGATTTTGAGTCTATTGAACTTGCCATCGTCAAACGTTTGCGGGCGAACCCCAATATATACACACCACGAGATGGAAAGCTCGATCATGACATTCTAGGATCCAATAGATTTATATCAGCTTCTACGACAAAGTTACAAGAACATGAAGTAAAAAAGCTTACCGAAAAGTACTTTAAGCAACGTCAAACTCTTTTATGGATGTTACAAGATGAAGACACTAAACTTCAAGACTTATCCGTGTTGAGAAAACCAGAGTTTGAAAATGGAGATTTTAGTAAGTTGATACAACTATGCGAAGATGCGCAAAGGGAAATAGCTGATGCGCAGAGGGCAGGTGAACAAGATGTTTCCATAGACGACCACGACATATATAATATGTTTTCAAGCAATGCCAATTACGATGAATTGAAGCACAAAATAAATGAACTTGAAGATCCAGAGAACTTGCTGGCTCAACAATTGAAACCTAAAAGAACCTTGAAAAAAATGAAGGCGAAATTGGCAAATGAACCTAAATGCAGTATTCTTAGTGAGTTTGCAAGTGAATTGAAGCTAAGCCAATTGTTCACTCCTCTTGAATGTCAGGGAACACAGCTGGATGTGAAGAATATCTACACCAAATGGCTCTCATTACCGAGGTACAAGCCCATGGATCTTGATAAAATACCAACTTATAGAACATTCTTACAAAACATAGAATCTAGAGATGGTAATGTGAGAATTGCTTCAGACGATTATATCTCTTATTTGTCATCATTACAATCATATTTGGAAAGTTATTACAGACGTGCAAATCCATTAACAACCTTAGACGATAATACAATGGTGAAACATATTGATTCAGCACTCGAGTTCAAGCATGAAAAGCTTTTTTGTATGAAATGTAATAAGTTATTTGCCAAGGATACAGTTTTCAATGCACATCTCACAGGTAAGAAACATATCAATGCAGACAAGAATGAGAAGATAAGAGAAATACTTTTAAAAGAGTGCGCAATTGCTAACCATCTAACCAAATATCTAGCACCGCAACTGGAACTGACGATAAATGAACTTTCTCGTGTTGAACTCTTAACAGTTCGTGAACGTGAACTTGAGAAGAGAGAGTATAAACCAGAGATTTCTTCTGATGTTGCGCCACTTTCATTATTCTTTGGTTACGAAACAGGTACCGACACTAAAGAACCTCTCGAGGCTGGAAATGGTGGTCTCGACGGTGACGGTGACGGTAACGATGATGAAGATGAGGAAGAGTTTGATGAGAAATTATACAATCCGTTGAATCTTCCTATAGGACCAGATGGAAGGCCAATGCCATTCTGGCTTTGGAAATTGAAGGGTCTCGGGCACGAATTTCATTGTGATTTGTGCAATGAGAGATTTCAAGGTCGTGCTGCATATGAGAAGCACTTCAGAGGTAGTAAGCACATCGATGGGTTGAAGAAACTAGGCGTGACGCAAGATTTTGAACTGTTCAACGATCTCAATGAGAAGCAGGCCGTTTTGGAACTATTGGAAGGCATGAAGAAGAAGATTAGAGACGAGCTACAATTCGTTGATAATACGGAGCAAGTTGAAGATGAAGAAGGAAATGCCATGAGTAGAAAAGTGTTTGAACAATTGAAGAAGCAAGGGCTATTATAACATAAAAATGGGAAGTTTTTTTTCAATATGTTTGTGTATCAAAATTAATATGATAGAAGTAATTGTACATTATACATTTGTAGTATTTGCTGTTGAATTCTCCGTTAGAGGAATTGCATCGGACTTATACTTTTTCAAGTACCCTAAACACTCCGATTTCAACTGTTCATTGTTTCTCTCAATACCCTCTTTATACATATCCACAAGAAGCTGAATACATGCATCAAAAATGGGAGGTCTGAACATGATCAAGTATAAGAGTGGCTGAAATCCTATCTTAAAACGCACTGGATCACGACAAACGGATTTCAGTCGTGCGATCAACTCATAGTCTAGATAGGGCAATTCACTCAATAGTCTGATGAAAATGTTTCTATCTGATGGTTCTAAGAATGGGATGAGGAAATCGAGAACTTCGCCGGTATATTTATGATATTGTGATTTTGCAATCTCCGTGAGAGGTGTTTTCTCCACGACGAAAGCTGAGTAGTACTCTTCATTGAGCCAATCAACGACACCGTCGATGTGTGCTTTCATATCTTGCTTGAAATAAGAGAAGATAGCCTCCCTGATGTAACTGCTAATGTCAGGATTGAGGATTGTACCCCTCGTTGCTAAACGACATAGAACTTTGATCCATGAACTCTTATTCCATTTCGGAATGGCCACTTTGTGGAGTTCCAAGCTGTATCCATCATCATCGTCATCCACAGTAGCAGTGGCAGCTTCATCGCTACCATTCAGAGAAGGTTCCTTCTTCATTACTTCCTTTACCGAATCAGTGGAAACATCTGGCGCTTTTGATGATGTGGCGATGAAGTTATCAACAATGAGCTTTAATTGATCGAGCTTCTCGTTTGAGTCTAACAATCTAGGCACGGGCAACTCAAACTTCTTGGATTCCATCTCAAAATCAAATTCATCACTATCGCTGGCGGTGTGGCTCTGTTTTTGTTTTTGTTTCTGTTTCTCTTCCTTAACTTGGACTGTTGCGAGCGGGTCATATGAATCAGCGTCTTCCTCACCTGATTCTTCATCATTGGAGACAATCTCTGCCTTCACTATGGCATGGTTTTGTGCATCTGCCACTTCATCTTGCTTAGCTATGATTTCTTCTTGTTGCAATTCAGCATGAAGTAATTTTTTCTCTTCCTCTTTCTTTGCATGACGTTTATATAAGTCCAAATATCTACCACCAACAATCTTCAAACCTCTATTGAGTTTGGCCGTATCCACTTGGGCAAGACCTGTAATGATAATCCTATTGAGCATATCTTGAGGGATGGAGGATAAATCGAAATTTGCCAATTCATCTTGAGGATTTATCAATGTATATAAACTTTTGTATGTATTTGCCTTTGCCACAGCGGATTCATCATAGAAGTCCACGATGGGTAGCTTTGCATCCAATTTTCTACGTTTGATGCGTTGTTGTTCATCATCACCATTCCCATCTCTTGCCGCCGGATTACCAATGGTATCATTCTCTGCTGAGAGAATGCCTAATTTCCTTTGTTTTGTTGCCTGTTCCACCATGTATGACAATTTATTACCGAAACGAGTTTTCAAGGGGACATCTTTATCAATGAATCCTCTATTGAGTAACATTGCCATGAGGATTCTATCTATTCTATCATTAAATCTGCGAATGAGACGTAATTTCAAGACATTTTGGTCAAATTTTGAACCCTTTTTGAATTGTGATTCGTATGCTAGAATGAAATTGAGGAATTTGTTACCTATGAAGTTGGGCCTCGTTTTGAATAATGACATGAGATGTGTAATGATTGTAGAAAATAGAGTTGTAGAGATTAACAAATCATTATTCAGCACACCCAATAGAAAATCAATGAGCATCTGTCCCTGAGTGTTGATGTTCGAGTTGTATAAGAATGGATGTGATTTACTCACCATGGCGATGGAGATATCGACATCATCGTCGGATTCCTTGTCTGCAATATCTGCATCCGAAGCTGATGCATTAATAGATGCATCTCCACTTGGTGGTGGAGGTAGTTGAGTTTTGATGATTTTCGCAATTAGGGAAGCGAGAGCAATCTTGCATCCAATGGACCTATTGAGATCCGTTTCTCTATTTAAAGGAGATAATGGGAATGCAGTGTACATGTGAGGGATGAGGAAATCTTTCAGACGTTGAGTTTGTTTCCATAGTCTCTCATTGGGGTGAAGAATGAGATGGTGGAATAGCAGATCATAAACGGCTGCAAAGAGCTCAATGGAGAGCTGTGTGAGAGCGTAGTGTTTAGCCTCTGTAGCCTGTGGCGGAAGTAAGAACTTGCAGAGTATATCAACAAGTTTGTGCGCATTGGATAAACGCAATTGGAATGAAGAGATGTGTCTCTGTGCAAAAGATCTATGAAAGAAGCGCATGCACTTGATCTGCAACTTGGAGTTGGACAGTGGCTGTGCTAGGGAAATGGCGATGATAGTGTCTAGAATCTGCACAAAGTAGTCGTTGTTATCGAATGCTAGCGCTGCGGCCTGTTCGATTTGTTTGAGTTGGTTTGCCATAGCCGCAGTTGCAGACTTAGCTGCAGCGGTATCATCACCGGCTGTAGCAGTGACAGTGGCGGACATCGTGGAGGGTAAGTGAGGGGTGGGTGGGTATTTGCGACGTGCCTTAAGGAACACGCTGCTGGGTTACTGGGTGCGTGATGCGTGGTACTGGAGCTGGATCTAGAGCTGGAGCCAGGGCAGCAGAAAGAAGAGTCTGAATTGGAAGATGACCGTCGTCACCGTCGTGCTTGTGTTGAACCCTCAAGTCTTGACAGCCGGGCGCGAAACGAAATGCGAAAATTGGAAAAATAGTTCACAACGGACTACGGACTACGGACTATACACGCTACACGCTATACGCTACACGCAGACACTCACGGTTAATACTGTCTCTCTCTGTATTGGCTCTGGCCATTGCCATGGCCCTGACCTTGACCCTGACCCTGACCTTGACCCTGACCCTGACCTTGTCCTAGACCCTGGTTCTGGTCCTGTCCCTGAGGTGGGTACTGCTGATACTGGTATTGCTGAGGTGGATACTGGTATTGCGGAGGGTACTGCTGGTATTGCTGGTATTGTGGTTGTGCGTACTGTTGTGGAGGGTACTGTTGAGGTGGATACTGCTGGTATTGCTGTGGTGGATAATACTGAGTGATCGGCTGTTGATGCTGCTGATATTGTTGATATTGCTGTTGTTGTGGCTGAGCAGCAGGAAGAGGTGGTCCTCTCTCTCTACCTCTATCTCTAGCGCCATCTCTATCTCTGCGCCTACGGCCGCCTCTTCCACCACCATTGTAACCACCTCTGCGCCCGCTGTTGGAGTGAAGGTACATCTGGCCCTTTTGCGCGCCGTTCTCTCCACGACCGTACTGTCTACCATCCTCAAACCCTGGATCAAGATCGATTTCTATGGTTCTACCGTTGATCTTCGTCTTGTTGAGGTATTTGACAGCGTTGAGAGCCGCTTGTGGTTGTTTGAATACGACGAAACAGAACCCGGTGGGTGACTGGTCGTGAGCGTTGAGCCCCATGATGACACGAGAAATGCGCCCCGCTTGCGCAAAGTGTTCGTAGATCTGCTCCTCCGTCGTTGAAAGCATTAAATGGCCGACATACACTGTCGCAGAGGTGAGTGATTTACGAAGGTTGGCGTAACCGTTGAGTTCATCGCGCCTTGACTTGTTAACGAGGTACATTGAAGGTCTGTCTAATCTGTATGTAGAGTTTGTAAAGCGTGGAGTGTCAAACTCCCGGAGGTGGGTGATCTGTGGCGCCGTCTGTCCCTCCATAGTGTGGTGCTGCTTAACGAAGGTCTGTGTCCTGCTTGTCGACGTGGTCCAGGTGAGCCGTACAGCCATAGACAGCAAGAGCAGGCGTCTTCTCAGTGCCGTCGCTGTTGTGGTCGTGCATCTCCACCAGCGAGAGACATGTGTTCGCCGGTGAATCCGTCGCGTTTGCAGGCATGCGCCACCCCTGCGCCGTCCACTGCGCCACCAGCGCCCGCACTGCACCGCCGTGCGTGCACACGAGCACAGTGCGCGGGTTCGAGTCCTGCGGTGAGCGCATTTCCTGGGCGCGCGCCGTCGCGTCGGCAACACGGCCAGCGACGCGTCGCTGCATTTCCTTCTGCGGCTCACCACGCTCCTTAAACAGCGGGCCAAACTTCTCACGAGCAGCAGCAATGTGCATCCCCTCCACATCTCCCATGCATCGTTCACGCAGTTCCGGCGTATACTCCGCGTGGTCCGGTACAGAGGATGCGCCCAACCCGTCGAATAGTGCCTCAAGCGTCTGACGGCAACGCTTCAAATCCGAGGAGACAACCACGTCAAAGTTCTCCGGCGTGAACCCAGCAGCAGCAAGGCGGCGGCCAAGAGCCCTTGCCTGTTCGACACCCGTGTCGTTCAGAGAGATGTCCGTGTGGCCCTGTAGGATACCGGCAATGTTCCAGTCGGTCTGGCCGTGACGCACGACAAACACGCGCGTGCCGCCCGTAGTGGAGGTGGGGTTGAGCCATTCTTCTTTCATTGTAACAGTCATCTTCTTGTGTGTGTGTCGTGTGTGGTGTACTGTACTGTACTGACGGTCCTGATCCTTGACGCGTGATCCTCACCGGAGCAGCACGGAGCTCGGAGCAGATAGCAGCTTCAATCCATTCCGCTTTCTGCTCAAATCTGAGATTCATGTCTCACTGCTCGCTGCTTTTCCATTTTCCAGTTACCATTTTCCATTTTTCACCAATTTTAATTCACCACTCTTCACTCTTCAACCTTCAACCTTCAGGACTATCTCGTCGCTCTTCACAAACCTGTGTAGAACTCGTTCTCTTAGCTCCCAGCTCACTTCCTTCTGCAACCATGCTCGCTGTGCGCCCCTTCTCTACATCTGTCGCCCGTCGCTCGGTGCTTGACTACTTCAAGTTCTTCAAGAAAAAGACCCCATCATCCGCTACTGAATCCACAACCGTCGCAGAGAGAGACACCAAAGAGGTAATCAAGGATGTCGAAACCTCACAGGATACCCTCCCCGTTGCAGACAAGGTAGAAATTCTCGGCCGTAAAAACCCTCGTTACACGGACAAGGCGATCATTGCAGAAAACCTCAACGGTTTCGCTGTCAACAGATGGATCCCTCGTCGCACAGCATTCACAGACTCCCTCACCTCAGACAACTACGCAACGCAAATTTCAGCAAAACTCACAGAGCTCTTCAAAGCATCCTCCATTGATGTTACACAACCAATAGTGAGCCTCTCTGATAAACTGGCTCTTTTCAAGGCCATCCAACAGACCTTCACCATCTACATTCCAGATTCCAAATTCACTCTCCTCAACACTTATGAAGACTTTAACGTATACTTAGTTCAACACATGGACCCACAGCTCAAGCTCTCCAACAAGAACGAGTTCAAACCAGACGCTGTTGACTTTGCACCAGGTGCTTTCGAGGGAACTAATGTCTACACAGGTAAGTGGACTTTCAACTCTCAGAAGGAGAAGAACTACAAGAAGCTCCTCAAGAAGGCATCAAAGCTGGAGAAGCAATCCATCCAGGAATACAAGCAACAATAGACTCTGCCATAGCTCATATTTCACTGTACATACATATCTACATACCTCTTCTACTTTCTCCTCATCCCCACCACGGCGACAATCGCAATCGTCCCCGCAAGCGTAAACATAGACAGCGGCAGCAACCACCCGTTACCATTGTCATTCCTATGACCGTGACCATTGTGGTTTTTCTGCTGCATCTTCCCCTTTTTCCCAACAATCACCTCATTGGCGTTGTACAGCACCAGGTCGACCTTCTCGCGACCGAGACTCTTCATCAACAACAGACAGTCTTTCAAATCACGGTCTGTCTTCACGCTAATGACATCCTCGTCCTCATCCGAATACGTAATCTCAAACTCAAACACGTCATCACCAAGTTCTTCTCGCAATAACTGTTTGAACCCCTTAATACCATCGCTTGGACAGTAGCTCACACGATGTGTACGTCCACCGGAAACGGTGAATTTGAAAAAGCACACATCATCGTAATCAACTGCCGCCATAGATAGTAACGAATTCATTCGCTTAGGCCCACGTCCTAAACCTGTACTCTTAGATGACCTATAGGACATGTCAAACTGTGAAATTTCATCCATCGATACGTCGCCCACTGTTTCATCACCTTCGCCATCGTATTCTTCGCCGTCTCCTAACGTTTCCAAAAACTTATTGAACTCTGGTTCATTCTCATCACTTTTCTCATCTACTTCATCATCATCCATTTCTCCATCTTCTGCTAAGGTTTCCATCGTTTGGATCTGACTCAACGCGTAGTGAGTCAGCCTGATGATATCCACCACACCGACAATGTCTTCACCCTGTTCTTCCACAACGGGTAAGTTCATGTACTTCCCCTGAAACATCTGTTTCAATGCACTATTGATACTCATTCTAGAACCTGCGCTCTTTGGATGTTTCGTCATCACATCTGCCACCCGGCAAGTTCTAGGATCCAACCCGTGACCAATGACCCTCGACACGACATCCTTCGACGTGATGATACCAACTACACCATCATCATCACTATCAGCTCCAGCGGCATTACCCCCACCCCTTACAAGGACTGCCGTGATCTTCTTCAAACGCATTAACTGCGCAACATCGTACACGCTCACACTCCCCTCACAATACACGGGCATCGTACTATCGTCTTGTAACAACTCTTCAAGACGCGGTCCTTCCAGTAGTTTCCGTAAACTCTCAAAATAGCCAATGATAGGCGCACTACCACGTATACTTTTCCCACCGGCAAGTTCTTTGTTCACTATCTCCACGGCACCATAAAATCTCTTCGATTCATCATATAACTTCTCCAATCGCTTCATTGCGACATTATAACATTTCGTAATCTCCAACACTCCAACAATAACACCTGTTTGTGCATCGACAACGGGTAAGTGGCGGAATCTCTTTGAGACCATGAGCTTCAATGCATCTCCAGCCTTGGTGCGAGTTGTTGCACATAAAGGGTTTGGCGTCATAATGTCTCCCACGGTAACAATTGTCCCTGCACTGTCATAGATGTCATTCCCACGGAATGCAAGGTCTTTGGAAGTGATGATGCCCAATAAGTCCCCATTTTCACCATCGTCGACAATCAATAGACAGTTTTCCCGCGTAGTCAGCATGAGTTGTGCAGCCTTGCCCACTGGAGTTGTCGCAGAACACGTCACAGGTGTCGATGGATTCAAAGACAGTACCGTTCCTTTAGAGACAGAGACGGCACTCATCGTTTGCTGCTCAATTATATTGTTATGGTATGTGTAAACCTAACTATGATAATAAGGTTTTAGGAAATAGAAAAACTGGTGCGCTAGTTCTTCATGCACGTATATCTGAGAAGTTTGTTTGTTTTTCGAGGAGATGAGATTTGTTGATTTCCATGAACCGGCAAATTTCCTAATGCGGTAATATTTAAACAGCTCGGATGTATCCCACAAAATTACTTTTAAATGCAGTGTATAAATGTACAGTAAAAACTTCAGATAGAAATACAAATTCTCTTGATATATAATGGGAATCTTTGTAGACTACGGCATACCGTTCATGCTCCCATCATACATATAGTCCATGAAGTAGTTCGGAACGCTGAGCAAATTGTTAAAAATACTGTCCTTCGAGTTGAGCTCGCCCGTATGCGCAAATGGGTCCTGATGTGACGTTGATTCGCTCCGTCGTGCAGGGGACAGCATAAAAGACACCGTTGGAGCTCTGTTAGTGTCCTGTTGCTGTGCCTGTTGCTGCTGCTGGTGTTGTTGGTCATGTGGTATCTCTGAGTGCATATCAACATGTTGTTCATAGCTGGCCATTGACTGCCCGCGTCCTTGCTGCTGAGAAGGGAAGTATGGCATGCGCACAAAGGTGTTGGAAGGTCTTTGTGTACCAACTGAAACTGGTGGTTCAGTGGACCTCATGATCTCCTCTGCTGTTGTCACACCATCGGCGATATCTTGAACTTCTTGGAGTATTTCGAGTCCATCAACAGGGATATCTCCAAACCTGTCAACGCATGTCTTGTAAGTGGCATAAAACATGGATTTAAGCACTAGACATATTAATCTTCCCTTTTCCGAATACTTTTGCTGAATCATGAAAGGTGTGACGTGCATCTTTATGCAATCAATCAGTAATTGCATATCCTGTCGAATAAGATCCGTGTTACAGTCGAGTGTGTAAATGTACATACTGCAAACTGTCAAAAATGCATTGAATGGGTAGAAGATGAAGTAATTCGTATAGTTTCCAAAAGAATGATCAACGAGGCATGATAATCTCAATATGCAACGTACAGAAATTATTGGCTGCTCATATAAAGCATACTTTATGTCCTCTCCAAATTCCACGCACACGTGTTTGCCGTATGCACGGTAAAGCATAGTCTTCAAATGATGATAACGAACATTTAGTCCTGTCGCCAATATCATCTTGTACTGTGAAAGTCTGCCAGTCTCCAATTTCATTTTCTTGAGGTACGTATCATAGTTCTCGTCGTCAACAACGGTCGGTCTCAGGGGAACCGGTATAAGCCTACGCCATTTCTCCAATTCATCGAGACAATCAGCAAGTTTTTTCTGCACTTCCGCCTTACTTAAGTTTATCAATGATCGCGTTCTCAAAAAATCATCGTAGACTTTAGAAGTCAAAAAAGAATAGTCAATGACGATGAATTGCTCAAAAGACATGCAACTCTCCAAGTCATGCAACATTCCCTCAAAGACGGTCTCAATCTCAATGCCCAATTTTGTTCTTTTTGTAACTTCCTCACCAACATTTGCTGACCAGAAACTCTCAAATCCTGGTAGTGGTGGTGCAGAGATATCATTATCATTGATCAAGGGTGACTGTGCCCATCTGGAACACATCTCCTTATCAAAAGTATAACAGAGCCACCATAGGTTGATTCTCACGGAACGCTCCTTAGGTAGTAGACATCTATAAGATTCTTCCACGTGAAGTCCCAAATCTTGTGCCTGTCTGATGGCAACACTGGAAATCAAATATGCCGATCTGGAGATGGACGTATTGTCTGCATATAGAGCCAGTAAGAGTGTACCACTAACACCGTTCAAGTCTCCAGAGATGACAGAGATGGTATGGTAATAGAACAAGGAGTTGACGAGCAAGTTGTTCTCAAGCTGTTTGAGGTTCGAGATCTCAAAATCAAATTCACTCCCCTCGTTGGTAATAGGGAATACCTTTGAGCCACGATCTGATATGAACAAACACGCTATTAACAAGCTCGCATTCATGAACAAGTAATCGCTATACGTAAAGGCAGGTTCTGGAATGAGTCCATCACGATAATCACAATAAGCATTGAGAAGTTTTGTTAGTTTCTCAAAGTCTATCATTCTTGAAATGAAAATAGATATACGAAGGAACTTCACAATGGATTCAATCTCATCTCGTGACGGGAGAGGTGATAGTTCTTCCTCTCTAATGGGATCCGTCCACGTGGAAATCACCTTTCTCTCACAGGGAGTGGAACTAGTAATCACCTGACGTAAAGGAATCAATGCAGATGGATCCTTCATGTTCTCCGCTAGCACCTTCATACCGAATGGGGTTAAGAAGAATATGGCCGTATGCATCTGTAGTCCATTCCATTTAGGTATTAGTGACTCCTGAACTGTCTTTAGGGGCTCGCCTTCGTTAATCGTACCCTTTTCGTTGATGCTTCCATTGACGTTGGCATTCCCATTCCTCGATCCCGTTGGAGTGGTGCCTTTGGAGTTGCTAGAAAGCGGCGAGCAAAAACTTTGCCTAATTTGGCTATTTGAGTTGCTCGTAGTCAAACCGGCGCCTGCGATCTTGCCCTGCCCTGATCCTGTCCTTCCCGCTGATAAAGGAACTGAAGCTGATGCCGACTCTGAAGCTGGTGAAAAGGTTGTGCGGATATGGTTAATGTTCCGTTGCGGATCCACTGAAGAGAATACAGGCTGAGAGGGCGCGGAGCCTGGGGATCCAGTGTAGTGTTTGAGCATTTGATGAGAGTGCGGAGACACCGCTGACGCCATACTAGTGTTATTGCTCTTACTGTTATTGTTGGTTACAATTTCCAGTAGTGATCCCACCATTTTCTCCATTCTCTCAAGTTTATCCTCCATGACTTTCTGCGATGATGGTGTATAATAATCATTCGACATAGGTGTACGCGTTGGATATGACATATCCGGATATGTTGGGAGATGCATCGATTGTTGCCTTGGTTGATTCAAAGTGGGCTGCTGAGGGTTGTTGTATGATGGCATGTACTGCATATTTGTAGGTATATTCGCAGAGTTTTGTATCCCTAAATTACCATTTTGTATATAAGAGCTGGAATGGGCATGGCCGAGAGGTGTGTGATTCAAAGATTCCATGAGAAAGTTGCTATTCGTTGCAGCCCATGGTGTGCCCACAGCAGAACTTAGCCCCAAGGGGGAGTCAATGTTACTCGGCTTTCTATAAGTGGTGGTAGTGGTGGCGGTGTCTTGTGGAGTTTGCTTGACACCTAAGAATCCTCTCCCTATACTCGTTAAGATGTTCTTTGAGCTTGTGATATCCGCATGAGGAACATCTGATGAAGAAGCGGAGTGCGTTAGAGAAGACTGCGGTTGATTAACCAGAGAATATAATTTGGTAGAGCTGTTACCAGTACCAAGGTTAGTCTGTGAAGGAGGAGCGACGTTGTTGCTGGTGTCGGCTGTAGGCGACGATTCCTGCGATGGAAGTGGATGCTTCCTGGGTCTGCCCCGTTTCCGCTTGGGTTTGTCAATAGGCTCTTCCGGTTTGTGTTTTTTCTCACGCTGCTTGAATACATAATTGTATGTGCACTCTGAGTCTCTGTTAGCACATTTAGTACAAGTTGGAAGGCCATCACATTTGACCTTGCGAGCCCGACATTGATCACAGGCCTTTTGAATCTTGGGCGCGTTAGAAGGGCTGGTTGGAGCGTCTACCATAGCTTGCCCATTGGCAATCACATTCACGGCAGTGCCATCGCCTGACATTTGTGGCTGGTTCCTGCTGTGTCTCTTGGGGCTATCTTATGGAGTGTGGTGCCCACCGTAGTCTGCTTCTTGGATCATCATTCACCTGCTGAAAAGACAACCCAGCAAACCAAGCCACTCTCGACACTAGCGCGGCGCAATTCATGCGTCCGCGGAACCAACGCCAAGGATTTTTTCCGGAAATAGGAGATAACCCAGAAATTGGAAAAAGGCGTCCCGAAGAGCCGAGCGCCACTTGCTACATGCTGCGCCACATGCCGCGGTCCCACTCTCCTATTAAGTCGTGATTGGGCTCGGAGTTGCGGAGTTGCTGAGTGGAGAGGCTGTGTGCTATGCCGAGTGGCGGGGAAAGGGGGTCCCCGTTTTTGACACATTTTCTAGCGGCATTTGGAGGCGTTCTGAGGCATTATGTGTGGCTTTGCTAATTTGGGTGAGTAGTTTCGCCGTGGGGGGTGACTCAGACGGTGGCGTTTGTTTGGTATAAAATGCGCATATTCTCTTCCCCCACACTGTCATGCTAGGTTGTTAAGTGCAGTATTAGCTGGCGTTCCTCTACATCTGCATCGGACACCCCTATCTACCATATATCACAATGAACATCCTCAATTTCCCTGACAATGTCATAGAGGACATCTACGATGCCCTCGACCAGCGTTCGTTGGTCAATATCAAATACTCTTGTCGCTTTTTTGACTTTCTCTCAAATACTTACTTGTTAAAGCGCATCTATTTGTTCAATGAAAATACCATGACCCTCCCTCAGACAAATCAATCGCTATACTATTCAAAGGCTTACACATTCATTCCCTTTCAGAAACTTGATTTATTATCTTCTTTCCTTGAAGCACATCCAAGGCTAATTGATAATATCCAAGAAATTGTTTTCCAGTCAGAACCAGCATGCAAAAAATCTCTCAATAACTTCATTGACACATGCAAAAAACATCAACAGTATAATGGGAATATCACTCAAGTTAAGTTTGATGAGCCTCCTTCCTCTTACACTTATTATATTTTTGGTGGTGGGGATCGCTTCCCGACTTATGAAAGCTACCTCTCGTATGCAGCTAAACAGGGAAAGTGCATAACACTATATGAGAACGATGAAACAATGGACGAATCCATCCCCATCACATCTCAGACACTTGCACCAATATTAAAGCCACCATTCAAACTAAAGTCAATTCAGATATTTTCTCCATCAGACATAGATGTGATGTGCAACACAAACTTGGAAATTGAAGATCTGGAGATTGCACTCAACAACGTTTGCAATACCCCACTTGAAAGTCAACATGTTGTCAGTATCTCTAATTCTCTTTCAACGCTAAAAATCCAAAATGACAAGGCTCTTGATTACCTCCTGTCAAGCTTGACAAGTTATATATCTCGGACTTCTTTGAGCGCTGGCCAGCTTTTTCCGCATCTCCGCAACTTTACCTTCTTCATGAGAGACACTCATTTTGATGAAATAAAATATTTATTGTCCAGTATCAACATGGCTAATATTTCATCATTTGAGCTCAAGTTCAAACGAACCTCTTCCCTTGTAGGTGGAGATTACACTTCATTGGCATCTCTACTCAACACAGCTCTTAATCCTTTGATGAAATCACTCTCAATCATAAACCTCAACAACCACAACATGCTTGCTAATAACATCTTTTACCGAGAGATATTTGAAGACTATAATCCATGCTTTGCACTTCTGAACCATCTGGATGCCCTGAGACAACCAAATCATCACCTTCACAACTTGGTTTTGTGTTTGAATACCTTTGTCACCGTTGTTGATCCAGTGTTCTCTGGATCTGACTCGTACACGAGGTTTGTTGTATCACAAGAATACATGGATCAGAAGCAAAATATGTTTGACAGTCTTGTTAACAACTTCCCAAACTTACGGAGATTGACCATTCCAGACTTTCTCTTCAACTGGTTACCATTCCTATCCTTTCCGAGTGAAGTTTCCAACATAAATTCAAGATTCAATCATGAAACGGCACCAGTGAACTTTCAGAGTCCGGCAACAGCAGTAATAAGAGAGCTTTATGCTCGCTTCCCAAATTTGGAACATGCCTCGCTACTGAAAGTATATGAACAACCTGCACATAAGCCACCAAGGCGCGCGTGCGATGATGAAATGATGAAGAAATATTTTGATTTGCTCATTCCCGTACTTACCCACCTCTGCAAGAATTTTCCCCAGATTATCTACATTAATCTCGGTGGATTTGCGGTTGAAGTTCACCGCTCAAGTATAGGACTTGAGCTTGCGGGCGTTTATGATGACTGGAGGTGCAGTTTGCATTAGTTCTACTTCTTGTATAGTTCACAATTTATCCAATGCCGGGGTTTGTTTACAAATTTCCCAATCCGGAAAGATTCGCGGCATGATTTTCATCTCTATGAACTCAATACACATGCGTGTTGACTTTTAATCTCTAGAGTCGATTGGAAACGTTTTTCCTTGTCCATGTAGCGACCAATTTATCTATAGCCTCTTGTTATACCTATTTATGATTTCATTATAGTAACAAACATTACGCGTCTTATTGCACTATCTACACAGGATTAGAGCAAACCTAAAGCCTTCATCGTGCGCTGTTCTCTCTAAACAATGCAGAACCCTCCTACATCTCCATGGCGTTCAATAACGAACACCATCTATAGTTCCATCAATAAAACGCCCGAAAGGTTACATTCTTCACAAGATTTCGGAGCCGTATCACCCATTCCAGCTACTTTTAAGTTCACTCCCACAAAGGGGAAAAAGTTATATCCACATTTGAATCCACCAGACTCGCAACAATCCCACATATTAACGTCCTCACCGACGCATACCCCATTATCAGACAACAATGATAGCTATATGGTGAAAGAGAACAGCTCTTTTGTATTCGCAATGGATACGCTTCAGCGGCAACTTTTCTCATCTAACATATCCACCAAAGTGCTCAATGATTTCAGTGCGAGGTATGAGAACCTCAGAGAGCAATCTATAGCCAATGTTGTCGAACAGAACCAGTCAACGAGTAATGAAGATTTGAACCGACGTGCTTCAGGGAGGTTCAGTTCTTCACATAGAGGCAGATTCAATAGAATGGAATCAATTGCTTTCCACTATGCCGCTAAGCGTAACGAGAACCAAACGCAAAAATCAAATAAAGAGACGGAATCTTCACATCAACAACGAAAACTTGTACCACCAGTGAATAGTGTCTCTGAAATGAAGGAGAATGAGAATTTACTCTTACTTACACCAGGTGATAAGAGGTTCCATTCGAAAGGATTGGAGAGTGCATCCAAGAGACTACGACTGTCTGAAATAAAGTATAAGGAAATTGATTCCAGTCCTACTAGGACGCATATTGAGCGTGAGAACTTGAAAACGATGTACGAGGACCATATACAGCAAGTAGTGCCACAGCCGTTGCAATTTTCACCCCAACGGCTCGAACGGCCCCAACAACACCAACAACAACATCAGCAACCCTCACATCACGACTCTCAGAACCAGAACCACCTACCGAGCTACTTACAACCTACAAAAGCGTCGTTACAGCGGTCTGCGTCATCAACTTCATCAATATCCCCATCGAAATCGTCACGCTCACTTCACAAAAGTCTTGGAAACAACATCCCTAATCTTCAACCCACATCTCCAAAAAAAGTGGATCACACACATCCAAAACTGTCAAGATCACCATCCATCTCACCTAGTCACAAACCACTAGGACTTCGTAAGATATCTCCATCGAAGGCCTTCTCAAATTTGAACGAAATCTTGACCTCGTCTCCTGAGAAAATGTCACCCGAAAAATCACCAATGGAGGATCATGATTTTGCCGTTCCAAGTACCACGTCACGACATCTAACGAGTACAACAAAATCACATCTTCCTCGTTCACGTACGGCCAATACCGTCCTTGAATCCTCAATATCGCGTTCTACATCGTCGCTTTCTCATTATCAAAGCCAACCTCACTCAAACTCCCGCTCACAAACGTTGCCAACCTCAAAGAGCGCAAGATCGTTATCGTCTTCCTCTTCTATACCAAGACTTGCAACGCTAACTAGAGTGGAGTCTCGTGTCAAGCAGGTTTCTAAACATGGCGACTCCGGTCTGAATGGTGATGCACCCAAAAAATGGAGATATTAGCCTAAGAACGGTACATCTTTATATTATTTCTTATTTCTCTTACATCCGCTTATAAATTCATTAAATACATTGAATCTCCAGAAGATACACAGATAAGTTTGATGGGAATTGAAAAGGGTAAAAAAAAAAGGTAACACCAATTGCTTCCAGCATTAGCAAGTTTGCCATCACATTCGTCCAAGCTGGGACTCGAACCCAGAATCTTCAGTTTAGGAGACTAACGCGTTCACCATTACGCTACGTGGACATGACTTATTTGCGCCCTTTGCTGGAATCGAACTGGCGATTACCTAGTGTTTTCCGTTAAAGCATCCTCTCAAAAATTGGATATTTCCACTAGACCAGGTGCCCGAAAACACAAATATAAGGAGTTCTGTTCCCCATGGAGCCAGTATTGAATTTTTTCCGCCAAAAAAAGTCCTTAAAAAATACGGTTATCAGGGGAATATCTGCATGAACAAACATGTTAAGTACATATAACTTTGAATTTATTGATCAGTGATGTCTAATATTACGTCTACCAAAGTCCAAAAGCAATTGAAAAAAATTGCACGCACTTTTATTGAGAACTCACAGAATTTTAGCCTCTTATTTGGAAATATTATTTTTCGTGAAAGGAAAAGATATTATAAAGGATATCATAACAATTCGGAAAAAGATATAGTAATTACCATTACAAAGAGTCGTGCTTAATAATTGTCCTGAAAACAGAACCTGGGTATTTTATTACATCAACTATCATCATTAAAATTACACTTTACATATCTAAGCTATGATCAAGAGCACCAATATCACGATTAGGACCACAATAAGCACCGCAATACAGCAATTACCCCCCATTTCATTAGTAGCTAAGAAATTGTTGATCTTTTTCATCCCCGTATTGACAATCCTGAAGTTCAATCTCTCCATGTGATCATCAACTTCATCTAATAGATCTTGTTGGTAATCTAGCTCATCACCGATTGTTCGAGCTTGTTGGTGTAAGTTATTTATAGACTGTGATAGCTCATTGGAGATCAGATTGTCCTGTCTTTGAAGTAATTGTTGATGATATTCTCGTGTTGCGACATCGAGGTTAGGACCGTCGTTAGGGTTTACAGAGTGCGGTTCTTGTGGAGTTTGATGTATTGACAAGGGACCAGCGACGGTTTTATGATCATCCTCTTCAAATGGATTGATACCGTACCCACCTTTCAGATCTTTGACGTTCTTCTCCGATAGTATGTTTTTGAGTTTATTGTTTAATCCTGTCACTTTCTGTTTTCTAGTATTGATCTCAGCTGCGGAGATGTCTGCAAATGGGTTATCTAAGAGGTTTGTAGGGTTAGATTCTACCACTTGGATGCTCTCTTCGAGATCGTGTATACAAGAGACGATTTCATTCTGCAATGTGAGGAAGTCTAGAGATTGTGGGGATGTGTCTTCAAGTTGATCTATCAGTGGTGTCGTGGATTGGTAAAGTGCATTGAAGGGATCCATGTTGGGTATATATTGTTGTGTATACTGGGGTGGGATGTGGGACAGCAATGACTGTTGTTATGTTTCTATTTATGTTCAGTCTTTTGAGGTTTGAGGTTTAAGTCCTCTAAAAGAAAAGCGGTGCGCAGTGCGTCGTGCGCAGAGCGATTGAGTGAGAAAACTGGTCAGTTGGTTTCATTTAGTTTAATCGCTTGATGATCTCCTCTTCTCCCCTGTAGCGGCACTCTCTGTTGGGCGAAGATCCCTCGATTTCACCATCAGTAAAGCATACAGGATCCACGGACGAGCATGGAATCTAATCAGGACAATTGGAAGACTACTCTGCTTCCCTATGGGGGAGATTTGACGAATAATGATGGAGAAATGGGGGGTTTTCCAGTTGCTAGCGAAGGTCTGAGACGTATGAATGTGATTATGAAACTCAATAATGAACAGATATTTTCACTGCTGAGTGCATATGCATCGGAGAAAGTGCAAATTCGTGCGGTGGTGAAGAATGGGAAAGTTATTGGATTGAGGAAAGTGTCGCAAGAGATAAATGATAAGAAAGTTGAGATTGTCAAGTGTAACGCCGTCAAAGAATCTATTGGCCACATTTATCATCCTATCAAGGAGAAGTCGTGTGCTGTCAATATGGGTCCATTGGACTATAGGTTGAATTTTATCAATTACAAACCGAGTGTTACCGAACCGGATATTGACAATGTGAAAGCTTTCTGGGAGAAGATAAGGTTGATTGAAGCTGTTGCATCATTGGCGCATGGAGATGATAATAAATGCACGAATGTCGGTGTCAAGTACAATTTGGCGGATGTATTACGAGCTGTAGATGGTAATATTGGGTCGTCATTGGCAGAAGAGCAGTTGAAAGCACTTGCACCAGAGGGGAATGAAGATCAGCAGATTGTTGCGTGGAAATGGCTCAAGCTCGTAAAATCATTTGATTCCCCTCGATGGATGAAAAGGCTATACATAGAAGGATACAGACCGAATGATCCATACACGATGTTATACACTGGTTGTATTGATAAGGAACTTTTGCGAGATAAGGAGACTGAGCCGGAGCCGGAGCCGGAGCCAGAGCCAGAGCCAGAGCGGGAGCCGGAGATCGAGATCATACCGGTGAAGGAGCCCAAAAAGGAGAAGGAGAAAGAGAAGAAAACAAAAGTGGAGAGTATTGATGATATTGCCGTGTACAGTGACAGCGGGTCTCCATCACCGATTGACAAAAGACAAGTTGGAAGTGAGAAGTCCAGCGTGAGTTCGTTGACCAGCACATTCTCCGGAAGCAATAGTGAGAGCAGCGGAAGCAGAAATACCACTCCCGAGGAGAAAGAGAGGGATCAACGCCAAGAGAAAGAAGCTAAGGAGAAGGAAAAGGAGAAGGTAGTGAATGAGATTCATAGCAAGGAACCGATAGCCATGAAGAAACGTTCGTTTAAGGAGTATCAGCTGAGTAAAGTATTGCAGCGATCAGCGTCGGTGGCATCACCTATGGGTACTCCACCTTCGCTTTCGCCGGCTTCAGTGAAATCTGCAACGGCACCGGTAACGGCAGAGGTGGCTACGGATAAGAAGAGAGAACTACCGTCATCAACTGGTTCCAAGAGATCATTAAAATCAACGGGCATGTCACCCTCAAAAGATATTGTCGGCGAGCCCGTGCGCAAAATGGCCCGGTATACGAAGACACCAACGGATGCTACAGCCTTAGTGAGCGAATATAAAAGCAAATATGCACAGTATCGGTCTCTATACGAGAAACTGTGCCAATGGCAGAAGGATAAGGATAAGGATAAGGGTAAGGATACGTTTAAGAATGTTAACTCTGGCATTGCACAGGTTGTGCGGTTTCATAACGAACTCGTCTCTATAGGGGATCAGTTACAGACGATAGCGAGAGAGAGAGGGGGGAAACGGTCATAAACAGCACTTAGTTAGATTAAAGTAAGTACAAATAAATAGTCACTGACAGTATGATAATCCATGCATGGATTATCAACGGCCAGGAGAGAATCTAGTCAGAATGTGGTGGGGTTGGGGGATGGGCATTGTTCATTCGTTATAAAAGCTTTCTGTCAACGAATTGTTGGTAGAGAGCTTCACCGAGTCTACCTGGGGAAGGAACGACTTCGACGTTTGCGGCAGTGAGGGCTTCAATCTTAGATTGTGCAGTACCCTTACCACCAGAGATGAGAGCACCAGCGTGACCCATTCTTCTACCTGGTGGAGCAGTGACACCTGCAATGAAGGAGACGACTGGCTTTGGAACGTCTCTAGTCAAATTGTGTTGCTTGAGGAACTCTGCTGCTTCTTCTTCTGCGGAACCACCGATTTCACCAATCATGATGATACCTTCAGTTTCTGGGTCGTTAAGGAATAAGGTAAGAGCATCAATGAAGTTAGTACCTGGGGAAGGGTCACCACCCATACCAATGACGAGGGATTGACCAAGACCGACTTGAGTAGTTTGTGCAACGGCTTCGTAGGTGAGAGTACCGGATCTAGAGACGATACCAATCTTACCACGCTTATGGATGGATTGTGGCATGATACCAATCTTACATTGTTCTGGGGCAATAATACCAGGACAGTTTGGACCAACCATTCTAGTCTTGGATTGAGTCTTTAACATTTGAGAGATTCTAAGCATGTCTTGTTGTGGAATACCCTCAGTGATACAGACAACCAATGGAATTTCTGCTTCAATAGCTTCTCTGACAGCGGAAGCTGCAATTGGTGGTGGGACAAAGACACCAGATGCAGTTGCACCAGTATGCTTCATTGCTTCAGCAACAGTTGCGAAAACAGGCTTACCTAAATGGACTTCACCAGCCTTCTTTGGGTTGGTACCACCAACAATTTGGGTACCATATGCAAGAGCTTGTTCAGCGTGGAAAGTAGCTTGACGACCAGTGAAACCTTGGAAGATAACCTTTGTGTCCTTGTTGATCTTCAAGTTGTTGATGGTGTCTGCATAGTTGCGGAGCTGACGAGCGGAGTGGAAGGATCTTCTGAAGCCGAGCATGGTGGGTAAGTGGACTGTTCTGTGTTAGCTACTGTACTGTGCACTGTGGTGGTGGTGGTGGTCTATTCGCCGCTGTTGACTCGTCATTGCCGTCCATGCTCAGCGCTTGTGGGGGGCCGTTGTCTTTATATTGCCCTCGCCTCGCCTCGCGCCAGCTTGCTTCGAGCTTCGTTCTTCGTTCCAAATTCTGTGCCGCGTGACGGCCGTCCGGAGCACCGCTTTCGCTTTTCGCCTTTTCGCCATTTCGCTCTGTACGCGTCTGCGGTCCACCGGCCGCTGAGCGCTGAGCCGCCGCGTGGCATGCATGAATCGCCGCGTGGCATGTGACGAGCGACTCAGCAGGGCCACCATTAGTTGCCTATTCGGGCAAGTCGAAAAGTAAAGTACACAGTTTACAGTTTATCTGGTTTAGTGTACAGTGTCTAGTAGGGGAACACGCTGCCGTAGATGAGTGCCCGTGCGCCCAAGAGGTCCCAGTCGCTGGCACCCATCCACATCTCATCCGCCAGCTTGAGACGAGCGTAAACGCACCCGCCCTTCCAAGCCAGAGATGCGGGATCAATCTCGTTCTCGCCACGTCCACCGCCAGTGATGTCTACGCTCATCGGGGTACCCTGTACGAGCAGTTCGCCCAATGTCTGCGTCTGTTCCGAACCAAGTGAGAACCGCACATATGGCCGCTCGGGTAGCTTCACAGGTGGTGGAGCAGGCTTGAATCGGTGGCTGTGAGGGTCCTTCTCCTTACCATTCTCCTTAGCCTTCTCTTCCTCTTCGCGTTCACGTTCGCGCTGTTCTTGTAGTTCTCGCTCACGTTGCTCAATGGCCCTCTTCACTTCTGCCTCCTCTGCGCGTGTGTGTTCTTGCATTTGGATCCGCATAGCGGCAATGGCCGCAACAAGGTTCCCACTCCCCAATACATCGCTTCGATTCAAATGGATTCTATCTGTTAGAATGGAGTCAAAACCTTCAATCTTCGCACCTCCACCAACGAGACAGATGTTAGCATACATCTTCTCCAACCTCGATTGGTCACCTAACCCAGATATGGTGATACTCTCAATGATGGCACGATCCAATGGAGTCATGTTGCGTCTCATGGCGTTTGTACCACGATTTTTGGCTGTTGCTGCTTCGGTACCGCTCTTCTTCACTTTGTGTTTGATCTTCTCCATAACTTCGGCAACCTTCGCACGCTTCTCACTGTAATTCATACCACCAGTATTGCTAATAGCCTCAGAAATCTCAACTAGCACATACAAAGTGTCCTCTAAATCCATATCCGCCAAGGCAACACCATTTCTCTGTAGTTCTTGCAAAATAGAGACAGGATCGTCATTCCTATAACCGGTCCATTTGTAACTGAGCCCCTCAAGAAGAGGACCTCCCTTGCGAACAACCTTAGGCGGTGACAAACTCGAGAACGTGATTCGTTTTTCAACTGTTTCGAAATTTTCCATAAACATATCAGGATAGAATAGACCCATGGGAGAGATCATATTCTCATCGAAACATTTGAACTGATAACGTCTCATCTTGCTATTACTAATCTGAACAGTAAAATTACCCACCTGAATGACTCCAGTCTTGGAATCATCAAATGTACAATGATCAGCAAACAAATTCTCCATCAACTTCCAATCTTTCAATTTCTGTAAATCAATGTCCGGTTTACTAAATTGTTGAGCCACAAGAGATTTACCCCAAAACCTGACAGCATCCGCCACTCCATAATCAAGAGTAATCCGCGTATCTTCCAAGACAACACCATCATCAACACAACAAATGTGCGTCGTATTTGCACCAATATCAACAATGCAACCGGTGGAGACACCCAGTCCAAACGATGCAGATATACCTTCTTGTATACAAGCAAAATTCTTGAACTCAAACTTGCTCACCAGTAATTCCACCATACTCTCAACGTAAGCCTTCCGGTATAGGGAGGGAGCAATCAGCACAACATTCAGCTTTTCGAAATCACCTCTACTCTTAACTTCAAATTTCGTCTTCAAGACGTGACTGATGATCAATTCAATATCACCGAGAATCTCCTCTCTGCTTGAGTAGTTTATATCCAGCTCATTGAACCCCTGTTCGACATTACTCTCCTCACTAACGTCTTCACTAACACTGGCAAACATGAATGGAGACCTTATGATCCAGTCCTTCTCATTCTTCAATCTGAGTACTTCTTCACCAACTAGCCAGTCACGACCAACTTCTGCCTTCCATCTGCCAGCATCGATGAACATGTTCTTCTCAGGTTCAACTTCAACGGGTCCACCGAAATCGTCACCGATACGCTCTGCAGGTGGCAATTGCCTTTGTTGACGACGGTTGAA
>JAMYHI010000269.1:0-28293 GCA_025531525.1 Pichia sp. P7020A
CTAACCAACCAATCACGAGCATCAGAGACGGGCTCGTTTCTAAACTTATCATTGTTCTTCATAGACTCAACCTTGTTGTGTAATTCATTAACGTGAGAAACAATCAATTCATCCAAATCGTGATACTTAAAGTCATCAACTTGTAACGTTCTACCTAAAGAATATTCATTTGGCTTGTTATGTTCAGCGACATCAATGTGTTGGAACAATTGGTTATCGACCTTCCAAGTGATTGTCAAATGATCGTTACCCTTACTAGATGGTCTGATGACAAATTCACCGTTATCTCTTGAAGCCAAGTAATCTTCGGCCTGACGAACGTCAAAGTTCCTGAAGTATGGATGTTTCAATATACGCTTGTTACCCTTGTTTTCTCTTAGCTCGGAATCGTGTTCTCTCTTGATATCTCTCTTTTCGGCTTCAAAATTCCAGAGGTTTTGGTGACGATCACCCTTCTTCACGGATTTGGCACGAGCAATATCCTCCTTTAAAAAGGAGAACTCTGCCTTGAAATCAGCGTATTCCACGCTCTTCACCACGGCTTGGACAGCTTGCCCGTTGGCATACTTGGTTAACAAACTTGAAACATCACCATAAGGAACGGCATTGGTTCTCGAAACATTACCCATAATACCGTTTTGAGTAATACAAAGCAAGTATCTGTTGTCAACCTTTTGAATGATGACTGGAACGATGACACCACGATTGAAAGTTTCTTTGGTTTCGTTAGTGAGCATTTCAAATACTTCTTCATCATTCAGGATATGGAACTCCTTTCTCAATTCTTCATAATTGTTTTGAAGTTCTTCCTTAATCATCTCGAGAGTAGCTCTCTTACGATGGCCATGCTCTTCCAATTGGTTAGCATATCCCTCCAAGAGTAAGTCGTCCAACTTATCCACACCTTCATCATATAATTTGCCAATAATACCACCACGGCCGGTATCGTTCTCAGCTTCGATTCTATCCTCATCTTCCAAGTCTAAGGCATCACCAGCCATTTTACGTGCAAGTTCATAATCTTCAGGGTGGATACGTGTTGCATCTAAATATTCATGCTCTTTGTCAAATTTCTCAGGAATTGGAATTTCAATGAATGGAGCACAATTGAGGAAGACAACCTTACTAACCAGTTGTTTAATGATCAAATCATCCCTTCTAACTAATAAACCACCATTCACTTCAATACCCTTGATCAAATTGTTTGCCTTTCTTGGGCCCAAACCAGCGACATATTTCAAAGATTGAGCAAAGTATGGGGATCTGACAGCCTCATTGATCTTGATACCAACCAAGCATGTTATATCGACAAAAATGGTATCAATTGCCTCTTTCAAGACATGTTCAGGGAGTAAGTTTTGATGTTTATGTATTTGAATGGAAGTGATAGTATCGCCTAATGAGATGTATTCAAGAAGTGGGTTTTGAAGGTAGCGCGCAATGCCAATACAGAATTTAGCAACAACAGGTTTATCGCTAAATTCTTCATTTGCTCTGTCAGAGTATTCAAATAGACGAGCAGTTTCATTTGGAATATAGAGAACAGGCAAATCGACTTCCTTGTCAACCTTATGTTCTTCATCTTCGTCATCATCGTCATGTCTGTCGTAACCATCGTCATCATCTGCAACCGCCTTTTTATTGTTCGTTCTTACAATTTCTTCCACTCTCTTTCTCAAGTGAGAAGCCGAAACATTATATCCAGAAACACCCACCACTTCAGGTTTGAACCTATCGATTAAGTTGAGGAGTTTTCTTTCAAATTCCGCATCCCTAATGTTCTCATCAAACTTGACATGATGAGAAATAGTACCGTCAAATTCCATTGCAATGGCAATGACTGCAGAATCCTTCTTACCTTCACCATTTGTCAACGCCAATACACGTGGAACCATTCCACTTCTGTCTTTGAAAGGTGTATATGGCGCTTGATCAACCTTGTTCAAGAATTCATCACGAAGTTGGAAATAGAGCAATCTCTCACAAATGTTCCTGATCTTTTCTTTCACTGATGAAATAATATTTGGAACAAGTTGCTTAACAGCAACATCAAAACATTCCCGTCTAAAGTTGTTCCAAGCAATGGAATTCTCAGATGCACCATCGGATGACATGAAAGTGAACAAATGATTGACGAAATCAGTGAGAGAATTGCTCAAACCAATCTTGATGATCACGTAACCTAATGACTCCGCTTCGAGCATACGTAAGAAAAGATCCGGGGTAAAGTAGAATGATGTTGGGTTCCTATTGATGGCATACTTGAAGTCTGCATATGGAGAACTATCGTTAATCTTCGTACGGCCCTTTTCGGTAAGTTCAATGTCGATATTGGAGTATTTCTCAAAGTTTAATCTGAAATGAGCACGCACCTTTGGATTATTCACTAATTGTTGAGCATACATTTGTTTGACGGCATTAAGTGCCGCATCCATGGTACCAAAGTATGATTCTGAGAGGTATTTGGTCATCAACTGGGCTGGTGAATCTTCATGATCATCAGTTAAATACAGTTTGGAGTTTGCTGTGATATTTTCAGAGAACTTCTCAGCGTCAATTCCGATCTCCTTGACAAAGTTATAAATGGGATCATTTTTAACCCTTTCATAAAGTTTGAACCTGGAATGCGTTTTCTTCTTCTTTCCTTCGGATGATGAATATGAAGATCCTTGCTCTTGTTCTTGTTCTTGAGCCTTCTTCAATTCTGCACTATAGTTAAACTGTAGATAATCATACAGGTCCTGTAAGTCTGTGATGGTTGTTGCAGTGCTGATATGCTCGTCATATACCAAGTCGACGGTATCAATGGATTCAAACATTTTCTCAATTGATTTTCGTTTCTCGTAAATTGCATGATAGTCAATATCAAGACGCACAATTCTCCAGAGATCATTCTCGTTCAACAACTTTTCAGCTGAAAGATGACCTTCCTCATTTTGAGTTGTGTAAATGGTGTAATCTTTACGGATATTCCAAATCGTTGGCACTTCTAAGTTTTCCTTCGCAATGAATTCAACAATCTTGGCCACAGCTGCCTTGAATGGTTCGACAAGAATATTGCGAGCTGGATCTGCAAAAAATTCAGCCTTTTCATTGAACAAAGTCTCAGCTACCCACTTCTGTTTCTCTACGAAATCGGAGTCATTGAGGTCGTAGTTCTTGATACCTTCTCTCAACACTTGGTAACGCTCTGGGATATCCATGGTTCTGATGACTTGATCCTTATCGGTGAGCAAATGCTCTTTCAATTCTTCAAATTCAAAAATATTTTTGAGTACGTTACTATCCTTAGAGGATTGAGCCTTAGGGATGATGTTTCCATCGTCATCATATTCGAGTTCATCATCCTTCTCCAATTCATCATCATTATCAGCGACATCTTCTGCTTCCAAAGCCCAAGCATATTCCTCACCATCACCAAAGATCTCGTATAATTCGTCCAACTTATCCTGATCGATCTTACTTTGTTGGGCAAATTGGGATTGCTTTGCTCTTGCTGATCTCATTCGTGCAAGCTTCTCATCTCTATCTTCGTCATCTTCGGAGAATTCATCATCTTCAATGAAATCGTCAAATTCGCCGGCAAGGTTCTGGTTAACGATCTTCTGTTGTCTTTGTTTCATTGCATCTTCAAGATCATCCTCAATATCGACATCGTCATCATTGTCACCGGTGTCCTCTCTACCTGCTAATCTTGCCGATCCCGATAATTTAGATTTGATTCTATCATCTTCGTCATCCTCATCTTCGGCTTCTTCGTCGGAGAACATATTGGTCAAACCAGATGGAGACCTGCTTTCAGTACCATCGTCACCACCACGCTTGAGTCTCTTAAACTTTGATTTTTCACTTACTTGGGAGGGTAGTTCACCTGCATTCTCTCTGAGTAATGCCAGGTCATCCTCATCTAACTCTTCATCAATCTCAGGTCTATTGCCGCGATCTCTAGGTCTCTTACGGTGACTTTTCTTCTTTGTTTTGGTTTCTTCATCGCCTTCGTCTTCTTCATCTTCATCTTCATCGTCCACGATGAATCCCTCACGGACTTTTCTCATTTCATCCTCATCGTCATCCTCGTCTTCTTCTTCTGATGAATCAATGGGAAGATTGCTGTCATTGCCGTTATTTTCAGCGCCAGAACCATTATCGTTGCTGTTATCATCATCCGAAAGCGCAGCGGCATCGTCGATCAACGAGGCTCTGGTGGCTGCAGCGTCGTTTCGTGAAGCCATTATGTGAGTGTTGGCCTCTGCAGTAGTTCTCCAGGCTAGTTTCTGCACTGAATCGCTGCTCCTTGTCCTACAAACACTCCTTTAACCGCTGTCAGATATCCACACCGCCACTTGCACGCTGACCGTGCTCTCTGTACACTCCACTCCATTCCACTAGCTGGGAGTCGCGCTCCGGGTAACAAATTGCAAAACTGAAAATTTCATGGCTCTGAGATCTGGCAACATGTTTTCCGCACCTGCCTAATGCGGAAATCTGAAATGGGCGAGTTCTTTAAGGTTACACAGTACATAAGTATACAGTTGGAAGACGCTGCTCAGCGGCCAGCAAGCTCAGGAAACAAGTCTGGCATGGCAGAGGTGTCTGCTCCACGCGGGCCGCGAGAACCACGGCCACGTCCACGACCACGAGGACCACGAGGGCCACCACGCGGTCCTTCGCGATATCTTTCACGGTCATCATACCTGTCTCTGTATCTGTCACGACTCTCATAATCGTTATATCTATCACGTCTATCGTAATCATCGTACCTTCCAGAATCACGCTCGTCGCGATCCTCTCTGTAATCCTCGGCTCTAGGTCCTCTATCTCTTCCGCCGCGGCCTCTGCCTCTACCTCTACCCATACCCCTACCTCTGCCACTGAAACCACGATAATCGTCTTCTTCACGTGGGCTTGGGCGCTTCTGAGAGTCGTAGTATCTGTCATTTTCCCAGCGTCTATCATCACGAGGATCTGGACGTCTCTCGGGTCTTTCGAATGGCATGGTGTCAGCTTCGGTGTGATCCGCTTCAAAGCCAAACAAACCTTGTGTCTCGGGCTCTTCACCCGTAATCAAGTCTCTCTGTGGTCTTCTGCTTCCTCTACCACGTTCAGGTGCTCTCTCTCTAGCAGGTGGTAAACGTTCTTCTTTGTCCGGCTCTCCATTAAGAAGATAATACCTCGAGTAGATTCTAGCATCCTTGACCTTCTTGTCTGCACGAGTACTATATCTGACTTCGAGCGGCATGACCTTGTATTCATCAGATGTATAGTAATCAGGCACCACTGCAGATGATTCTGCCTCATCTGCTTCATCAACGTCTTCCTTTTTCAAAACAACTTTCTCGAAAACTTTATAGAACGCCTTTGCTGCCTCTGTTTTCATAATTTTGCCCCTGCTGTCTAAGACCAAATCCCAACATTTACGATCTTGGAGTTTCGGTGCTTGGTGAACAGCAGTGAACTGATCCTCGATTATAAGCTCAGAGAACTCAACGTGCTCTCTGCGTATGTCATCAAAATCAGTCAATAACATGATGGCCTCTGCCGCACCTCTCACGGATTCAGCTTGTAGAGTTGCGTCATCTTGCACCTTCATTTCTTCCTCCAACTCTTCAGCTACTTCTGGAACTTCAGCGGGTTGTTCTCCCTCAACTACAATGTCATTCTCACCTTCTTGGTGTTTCAAAGTTCGTAGCTCATCGAATAAATCTGGCAGTTTACTGTTCTCTGCTCTTCTACTAGCAACATCCCGTCTCGACTTTCTCCTTCTCTCATTCTCCATCTTGTTAATATTGTAGTCAAAGATGACATTAATCTCAGAATCGTTGATCCAATCCAATCTGTATTCCAGATAAGCATATTCTTGACGAGTTGCAAACGAATATTTGGGCCTAATATGTAAATCCAAGTATTGTTTCACCTGCTGTGTGGACAACTTATCCACGCCGAGTAAGCGCAATGACGTCGGAATCGGCTCTTGCATCTCTAGGTCTGTTTCCGGATTCAGATCGCCATCATTTGCGGCAACGTGTTCATCATGGTCCGCACCATTGCTCTCGTGCTGCCCGTTCTCAAAGCTTTCAACAACAACTTCGTGCGGTGGCAGTTGATCTTGTTCCATTGCGGTGTTCTGCGCCTCGCTGTGTGCTCGCGGTGTCGTTGCTGACCCTCTCTGTCCCTTTCCTGGTCTTGAACAAAACCCTCTTCGAAACCGCCGGCCGGTGGCTTCATCTTGCCCTTTCCAATTTCCAAGTTTCATTTTTCATTTCGCTGAGAACTGAGAACTGAGAAATTTGAGTGCAACAAAAGAAAGACTTTTCGCCAGCTTATGCTAATGTGCTTCTTCTTCCTTCTCTTTTGCTCTCTCTGTTCTTTTGGTTCTCTCTTTTGGACGTGGGCCGGCAAGAAGGAACTTCTGCGTATATCGGTAGCACAAGTCCTGATACTCTGGCCCCATAAGAACACACCTAGAACATATTCTCCATCGTTCGTGGTCGCTATCTCTCTCTCAATGAGTTAAAGCGATATGTCATAGATGAATGTGGTGAAGTACCTACGTGACATCTACCAATACTCCAATTACTGAACTCTTACATCACACATGTTTTGTGACTATAAATGTACTTGCATATCCTGCAAAAACCTTTTCTATCGTATCGATAGAATTATCATCAACCTTGTAGACACACTGATTGGTACCTTCCATTGAAGACCCGCAATTTCCATGCTCTCCCCATCCCCATGCAAAGGCTTCTTTCTGATCAGATCTCAGTATCACACCATGTTCTGTACCTACATCGAATTGGGTCTCCTTAGATAGTCTTATCAGTGAGTTATCCCTGTAGAGCTGTTTGTATATGTCATTCCCTACACTCACCATCTGGACACCGCCTTCCTCGGTTTCATAGAGAACGTGCACAGAGCTCCACATGCTCTTTATATCCAAAATAGACAAGCCTTTCTTGATGATGAAGTGTCGGCATTTATCAATACCGCGTTCTCCCACAATTATACCGTCGCCTAGTTTATTATTCAAATCTTGCAATATCCCATGCCTGTCGCTCTTTCCTAGCATGTATAGAACATTCTCACCAGTTGAGGTTCTGGCAAGTAATATAGAGTAATCTCTACCCATGCAAATATTGGTGACAGATTCCAACTTCAACTCATCATCTCCTTCAATGTCCAAGTTGAGTTCACTAAATTCCTTCAGAACCAACTCCGATGTATTCCCCAATAGCTGGCCTTTCTTATTATTCCCGTAGGCATACGCTCTCTTACCATTGTCGCAACTTATGAGAATACCATCTAATGATGTGCGTATATAGTCGACACGACCGTCGAGGGTAAACCGTGTCATTTCTTTGGTCGAGTATACCACGATGTTCGATTTCCTATCCACGACAATGCTAAACTCCCAACCAGCTGCAACGTCTTGACAGTTAGTCGCAACAAGCTTGAACTCGTTAACATCATTCCTCAATTCATTTCGTTCATCTCTAACATACCCACACGATTTACCAGATGCATATAGATCTCCATTCTCCAGTAATAGCAGTGTATGATTGTCACCTTTCCCAATATTGGCAATATCACAATTGGACTCAAAGCAACATATTGGAACTGAGATATCTTCTTCGTGCGAGACGCCTAGTTGGCCCTGTCCATTTGACCCGCAGCAAAACACATGATATGTTTCCATCTTTAATTTAATTCTGTGTGTCTAAACTAGAAGTGCCATTGTAATAATGTACGTTGAAGATGTAGAACAAAACCCCCCACTATAAACTCACAAAAATTGTCGAGTAACAAGTAACGAGCCACGAAATCCTGGGAACACGAAAACACGAAAATCCGTCAGTTCGATCTCTTTTTTACGTTGCTTATTTTTCTTCCACCATCCGCCCCTGCTTTCCTTCACGTTTGAACCACTCTCCTCGACTTCGGCAACCCAATACACTCATCTCGATCATATCAGATACTAGTGCTGCAACCATGGTGAGCAGATCGAGACGTTCCGCTACAGATAGCGTTATAGAGCTATTGTCTTCCTCTCAATCGCCAGAGAGTTCAGACAACGAAAAGGAACCACAGAACAATTACAAGTACATTAGCAGGAAAACCCAACAAACACAGGCACAAGGAAAGCAAGGAAAGAAGATCCCATCCTCTTCTGATGATGATGATGATGATGATGAAAATGTGAAGAACAATGACATGGATAGTGACGACGAGAAAGCTGATGAAATTGTTCAAGATAAACGCGGTACTAGAGCAACTTCTACGTATTCGGGAAGAGCACAAAGAAGATTCAGATCTGGAAAATCTGCATTCACCGTTGAAAGTGATCCAGATAGTGATATTGCCATTGCGAACGAGTCCAGTCTGATCCAGCTCGATGATGGGGACGAAAGTCAGTCTGCAGGAAGTGACAATGAACATTACAACGATTCTGATGATGATGATGATGATGATGATGATTATAACGTGCAAGTTCCGGACTCATCACCTTTGAAAAAACCAAAGAAGCCATTAATGAGACCAAGCGCAGCACTTATTGGATCGAAGTCAAAATTACCATCTCTTCGTTCTTTTGAGTACAACCCTAAGAAGGAGAGAACAGCAGTGAGATTGACGTCTCCTTCCATCTCTACTACAGGTTCCACTAGTTCAGACTACATTGAAATGAAAAAGGCATTCCCGGATCTCCCCTCAGGTACCATTATTTCAGCATTAAAGAAATACAAGACTATTGCAAAGACTTACATCCATTTGAAAAGTATTTCCAAATCAATGCCTAAAAAAAATTTGTCTATTTCAAGACAGAATGGACGTTTAGACAGTTTATCTCGCCGTCAAGCAAGTCTCGGCCTTTCATCATCTCCATTGAGATCTCCAACATCATCCACATCTGACCCATTCTCCTCATTATCTACTAAATCCAGAAGTGATAGAAAACTTCAGGAAAAATATATCCCTGATGAAGATCGTAAAAGAGCTGCACGTGAGCGTGAGCGTGAATCGGCAAGAAGAAAGGCAGAAAAGGAGAGTATTGTCTCCTCAAGAGTGCAAATCAGTGCTAAGGATAGAGGTCTCAAAGATAGATACCTCTCAAGTAGACTCAACAGTCGAAAGAAATTTGACAATGAGGAGGACGAAGAAGAGGAGGAAGCAGATGATGATGATGATGATGAAAATGATGAAAGTGATGGCATTGAAATCATCGAGTCTGATGACTCTCTAGAGGAAATCACTGCACCTCCGAAAAGATCCAAACGAGGTAAGCGTTACGAATCTGACGATAATGACTATAACCCGAATGGAAAGTCTAAGAAACATAAAACCGGAAACCGTGCAGATAGAGCTGAGAGACGAGCAGTTGTTGCCGAAGATGATGACTTCATGCTCCCAGGTTTCGAGGCCGATGAGGATGCAGGCCTGAACATAACCGAGAAGATTGTCAAGTTATTCAACAATGCAGATATTAGAGATATTATTGACTTGACAAACATGAAGTTGGAAGAAGCAACCATCATGGTGGAGAGTAGACCTTACCGCAATCTTTCAGAAATTCAGAAAGTCGATGTGCAACCAGGTAGGGTCATCAAGGCAAAATCATTCAGAAATCCAATGGAGAAGTATTTGGAAACGGCCACTCAAAAGCTCTCTGCGTACTCCGCAATTGATACTCTTTTGAAACAATGTTTTGAATACAGTAAGAGTATCACTCGTGACATCAGAAAATGGGGTGTAAATTTGAAGGGCAAAAACCTGGACGGTGAGATTGCAATCACCAGCGTGAATGTTTCTTCAGAGGAAGAATCAGATTCTGAAGATAGTGATGACGAAGCATTTGTCTCTAAACCTCAAGAGAAGAGAACATACAATAAGAAGAAGTTCAGACTTGATGGATCTGAATTTGACGATGATTTCTCATCCTCCAGCATAAAGAAAGTTTACAAATCGGCATTAGACAATAGTAAGGTCAAAGATAAGGACGTATACTTCAAGAAGAAGCCAGCGTTGATGCCTGACGATATCATTTTGAAAGATTATCAACAGGTCGGCATCAATTGGATACACCTTTTATTCAAGAAGCAACTTTCATGTATCTTGGCTGACGAGATGGGTCTAGGTAAGACTGCCCAGGTTATTGCATTCTTATCTCACTTGAAGAAAAAGCGTTATCCAGGTCCCCATTTAATTGTTGTTCCATCATCTACATTGGAGAACTGGCTCCGTGAATTCGAGAAGTTTTCCCCAACTTTGAAAGTCGTTCCATATTATGGTTCGATGGATGAGCGTGAAGAGCTCAAATCTGTTTTGTATGAGGACGACTATGACGTTGTTGTTACTACTTACAATTTAACGACAGGTAAGAATGATGCAGTGTTTTTGCAATCATTGAATTTTAATGTCATTGTCTATGATGAAGGTCACATGTTGAAGAATGCAACAAGTGATAGATACAAGAAATTAAACAGACTAAAGGCAAACTTTCGTCTTCTATTAACCGGTACTCCACTACAAAACAATTTGAAAGAATTAATTTCATTACTCGATTTTATCCTTCCAGAGGTTTTCAGTCCGAAGATGAGTAAACTTGAGTTCTTATTTGATCAAAGAGCAACGACAAAACCCAATGACACCAAAATTGAGGGTAAGAACTTTAATCCCTTGATGTCAGAACAGGCCATTAGTAAAGCAAAGGTCATGATGTCGCCTTTTGTTCTACGTAGAACGAAAGCACAGGTTATGAAAGATTTACCACAAAAGCATACCTCCATCGAATACTGTTCACTGGTCCCATCGCAATCTAGGATTTACGAGGAAGAACTGAAGGGTATTCAAGAACTGAGAGCTGAGAAGGCCAAGAGAAAACTCATGAGTGAAATTGAAGTAAGGAAACTTCCACCTTTGACCAAAAGAAGTACAAACATTTTGATGACTTTGAGAAAAGCGTGTATGCATCCCTTACTTTTCAGAAGGCTTTACACTGATCAGATGCTTAAAGTTATGTCTAGGGCCATCGTCAAGAATCCAGCATTTATGAATGCCAATGAGCATTATGTTTTCGAGGATTTCCAAGTGATGTCAGATTTTGAAATCACTCAATTCTGTCACACTTATCCTAACGAGCTGGGAAAATTTGTTTTGAGACAGAGTATTTACGAAGACAGTGGTAAGGTGAGGGCTTTGGTTGACATGCTTAAGAAAATTGTAGAAAAGGGTGAGAAGGTTCTAATTTTTTCTATGTTCACACAAATGTTAGATGTTCTTGAAAAGGTCCTTTCTTTACACGGTTGGAAGTTCTTAAGATTAGATGGTAGTACCACGGTCGATACCAGACAAACGATGATTGACAAATTCTATGAAGATAAGACGATTCCAATTTTCTTGTTGAGTACGAAGGCCGGAGGATTTGGTATCAATTTGATTTGTGCAAACAACGTTATATTATACGATCAATCCTTGAATCCTCATGATGACAAGCAAGCCGAAGATAGAGCTCATAGAGTTGGTCAGACAAAGGAGGTGAATGTTGTACGGTTGATTACGAAGAACTCAATTGAAGAGAATATTTTACAGATGGCTTTCAATAAACTTCAACTCGATAATTCTATGATGGCACAAAATGTTGAAGATGTTTTACTTAAAACTGTTGAAGACATTCTTGAATCGAAGGAAGAAGCAGCGGCACAAGGTAAGAAGGACGAGGAAAATAATAATGATGAAAAGAAAGAGGAAACTCCTATGGATGCTTTTGAGGCATTTGAAGCTCCTATTGCCTTAGAGATAGCTGCATCCGAGAGTTCAGTGGAGCCCGTTGAAGTTATTGAAGATCCTATTGGATCTGGAGCAAATGGATCAGAGGATTCAACCAAGAAGAGAACTAGACGGAAGAGACAACAAGTCAATTATTCTGAGAGGGGTATTGTCCAACTTACAGACGATTTACTGATGGAGGCGGATGATGATGATGATATTAATGACAAGAAGAAGAAAAAGGATAAAAACTTTGAGCCAGGCGAAAAGCCTGTCAGAAAATACCGAAAGCGTAGCCCCAAGACTGGTGCTGCTACAACTACAGCTACAACTACAACTACAGCTACAGCAGGTACAGCTGCTTTAGATGAAGGGTTAGTTCCTCTTGCGCCTAAACCACCAAGTCCATCATCCGGTGACATGAATGTGCCTCAAAATACTGGAATGGAAATACATCCAAAGCTTGACATCAGCTCTAACGATCTCGTCACCGAGTCTATTGCTCCTGGAAATGTAGTGGTAACGTCCACAGTCCCACAGAGTCCACCTCGTGTCAATGGTATCTCTTTGGGTGCTCCTGGTCTCACCTCGACTGTTCCAATGGCAGAAGATAATAGTGTTGTTAAGAAAGAGAATGTTGTGAAAGAGGAGAATAGTTTTAGCAAACCAATACCAATAGTCATCAATGGTCTTAATTTACTGATGAAACAGATGTCACAATCGGAGAAGAAAGTGAGTGTGGTGACTCCGGTTACTGACGAGAAATCACTAGCACCACCAAACACGTCAAGGTGTGATCCACTGGAAGTTGCGCCAGGTATTGAACAAGTTCGAATTGCACCTTTAGTAAATGGAGAACTGAAGAAGCCGGAAATACAGCTGGAGTTGAAGGCGGACTCGGCAATTGCAGTCGATGTGACGTCCGAACAAAAGGACAATCCACCACTTGACAAATCCACAGAAGCAGATACACCTTCCAAGGGCATCAACACGTTGACTGATATCATCAATGCGAGTCAAGAGATGAAGAATGCGTGATTGGGTTTATAACTTTACCATTTGTATACTATGTATATTTCCCGTGATGTATTTTACTACTATCGGATGTTCACCATCGTAATGCCTAAGCGTTATATGCGAACTCTACACCATATTTCAAGACTCGTGGAGCGGCAGATGCACCCTTCATATCCATCGAAGTACCAGCGCTGATGAACCAGTCATAGAATTTACCTTCCCAGGCAACGCGTACATTTTGCTTTGTCACATTACCACTAATCTTCAAGCTCGATATGTACTCATCTTCTTGAGTGTCTGCACACACTGGAAGTATGGGTTGGATATCCTCTTTGATTTCTGGAATGTCTGTGATTGGTGGTGTCACATTGCTCTCCGTATATTCGTTATCGGAAACTTTGTAGACGACATTATGTTGATTAGTATTGGAAAGTTTGTGAATCAGTTCATGTTGCTGCTCAAATTTGTAAGGCTTCTGTTTCGTTTTGTTATGGAGATCATGATGTGTAAGGGTGACTTTTTTTGTACTTTCACTCTTTTCAGTTTCTGCGGATGCGCTTGCATCTAGAAAGGACAGTTTTGACCTCAGTATCTGGGCACCTAAGATCAAATCCGAATCGTAAGAGTACATATTAAACTGATACTTTGAGCTTAATACTAGACCCATGCGTCCCATGTATGATACCAGTGAATCATTCCTATTCATCTCACCCTTAAAGTAGCCATCACTTCTAATGGCGTATGTCGATTCCACCGTTCCAAGTAATGGGTTCATTGCCAAAGTGAATGTCAGAGGATGGATCGATGATATTGCATATGGGATCGATTCAATTATCCTCTCCCCAGTTTTCATTGAGTGTTTTGCGGGATGATTAGAAACTACGGTGGAACTGTAGGCAGAGGGGATATTATTCATCAAGTATCTCATGCTATCTAGATAAGTTGTATAACGAACGGCCATACTAACTCCGGGACTGACACTTCCAATCGAATACCAAAGCTCACATCCTGCAGACAATGTAGAGGGATGATTCGTTATATTTGATCTGAATTTGGAGGATATGAAGCCGGATGATTCATTTGAAGATGATGAATATGAAGTCGATGAAGGTTGCAACTGCGAATCCGTTAGATCCATGTGATATAGACATCTAAATCCAAGTAGGTCTTCTCGAGTTGAATATATGAAGTCATGAGAGTAATTTTTGGTCTGTCTTTGTAGATAGAATGTGAAGATGGATGTTGGCTGTGTGAGCTTGTTCAATTTCGGAGTATTCACAAATTTAACAAGCAACTGGTAGGTAGGAGAGAACCTCTTGATCAGCATTCCTTCAATGAATTGACTTGGGAAATACATCTTACCATACAGAAGGAATGGCTTTGTTTTAGATAAACCCTCATCTCCGTCGGATACCTCCCCGGTGGTGATGTATCTGTATCCTTGTAAGAGGTTAGAGATTGGCAGTTTACTCGATGGCTGATATAAATTATCGAGATTTGCAGACGAGCTCAAATACGAAAGTGATCCCTCCACTCTCTCAACTTGTGATATGTTTAGGGAGCTATAGTTGTTCTCTGTATTTCGATTTGAAACGACGATGTTGACTCCATTTGGTATTTGGAAATGCAATAGATTTTTCGGTGTAGCCAAAATGTGCTCATATGTGTTATCCCATGACCATCCAGTGGACGTGAAGAAGCAGTTTTGAATGAGATCCATGTATGAGAGCATTGTTTAGCTCTTCACTTTAGTTATCTGGCGTACTATGCAGACAATGGCTGACAATCTCTCGCAGGAATGTGAGCGGTAACAAGTGTGTAGCACGGAATGTGTGGAAGAGCAGAACCAGATTCGGGAACCCTCAAATCGCAAATCGCAAATCACCAGAAACCAGAAAGCTCAGGGGAACTTTCACGTTCCGCCAAGTCTCTTATCCGTCTTCCTCACGTGTTGCAGACTCGATGAAGGAGCAAGCAGTCTTGGAGAGAGATACATACCGATTGGCACAGCTAAAGTGAAATGGCGGAAAAAGCTGACGAAAAGGGTACACATTCCGATGGAATGCCGCCCATGGACATTGGAATCGGGCTCAACATTGGACAAGACCAAATCGACCATATTGATGACCTGCAATCGCCGCCGAACTCGCCCGGTTTGGTATTGCCTGCTATGATTCCTAATACAAATGACAGAATTGATTTCTTTGCCCTTGAATCCGATGCGAAGGTTAACGGAGAGGGTAGAAACAAGACAGGTGCCGGAGAGGTGAATAGAAATATAAATCATGCAAATGTTCCAAAAGGTCCAGTTGTCAATGACTCAATCAGATACGATCGAGAGGAGGAGGGTAAAGAGGGGGTTCTGGGATGTGGAATTGATATAAGATTAAGTGATTCGAATGAGTTCACCAAACCTCGCAATAGGTCTTCCCCATCAATTATTGCGCATGACGACAGTCCCATGAATTTGACGGCCTCTTCTGACTCCTATTTCTCTAGAGCTAGGAAGACGAGAACTCCAACCAGCCTTAGAGAGAGACGTATGAGTGATATGTCGGACCGGTCTGATTATTACGGTAGTGTCGCTTCATTTGGAAGTTATGAAACAGGTTCTGTCACTGGCAGTATGGGTACCGAAAGTGATACAGAGATAACAGGTTCACCAACGGCGAAGTACGTGAAAAGAAGGAGAAGTACTAACAAATATTGTGATGGTGGTAATACAAATGATAAGAATGTGAAGGGTATAACTGCTACATGTGATGACAATGCACGCTCCAGTGGTGTAAATCTCCTGCCTAGCCAATATGATGATGGCGTTGTTTTCCGAACGCTTTCAAATGCGTTATCTGTCCCTGCATCAGATGCGGGTTATGATTCTTCCATATCTGAAAGTAGAGCCACCACCAGGTCTATGCCTAGGCGTGGAAGATCCGGGTATCCCTTTGTGGAAGGTGACAAGGAGAGTGGTGGCGAGAAATCCTCTAAGAGTAGGGGTGGAGATAGTAGTTCAACGGGCACTGCACAGATATTTAAGAATTTGTTGATTTTGGAGGAGAGTTTGCGTCAACAATACGCCGAACAGCAGAAGTTGAGATACAAGTATACCATTTTTTTGGCAGGATTGTTGGTTGTTTTCCTTTACTCTGCCTACCATACCACTACACAAACCATGTACTCTGTGACATCTGAAACTCTTTCGAACGGAGCATTAAAAAATGGCAACTACTACTATGATGATATTGAGAAGAATGGGAATGCCATTACCACGGGTGACAACTTGATAGACATCAGCGTTCCAGAATTCCCCACTATTGTTAAGAACTTTGCTGATGATAGTTGCATTACGACATCCCATGTTTTCTCTGAGAATGAAGTGAGAGGGGGAAATGGAGTGGACGAATCATCGCTTGACGTCGAAGATTCCGGCTACTTGACTATGAATATTATCTACAGGATTGTCTCCATCATTACGGGAATGACACTTTTGTTGTTCTATCTCACTGGAGAGTACACGAGGACTATATCTAGACCGAGGAAATTTTTAACTACAGCTAACAAGGGGATCAGACAGCTCAATGTGCGGTTGGTGAAGGTGAAAGTGTCCTACAGAGATCGCTTTGCTGGTCTATTGAGCTGGGGAGCAAGTCGAGCCAAACAACAACAACAGCAGCAGCAGCAGCAATCGGTCAAGAGCAAGTCCGGCGCCGGTCCGTCCGCACAATCGGGGCGGGGTGCCAGCGCAGGCTCTAGCTCTGGTTCTGGTTCTAACTCTAGCCGCCGCCGCCGCCACGAGGTTCGTCTCGTGCTTAATCCACGGGTCTTCTCTACAGGCGCCCGTGAGCAGTGGGAGTTGTACCGCAGCCAGTTCTGGTCGCTGCAGGGTATCTCGGCTGACTGATGAGTTGAGTGTTGTGTGTTGTCTGCTGCGAGCAGATTAACGTCTAGCGTCTAGCGGCATTGGAATTTGGATTTGGAATTTGGAATTTGGATTTGGCACTGAAATGAAATTTAGGTTTGCGATCGGACTTTGGATTTTCCAGCTGGATCAGATCGGATCAGATCAGGCGGGCCTCGGACGACAGTGAGAGTCGAGCGACGGCTGTCAACAGACGGCAGAGGGTGCAGAGGACCACTCGGCAGCCGCGCGGCGTGATGCGATCCAAGTGAGCACTCCATCGTACACGTTTAAGCCGCCGCGGCAGCTGCGTGCGAATTGCGCTCTTCCTGGGACCCTACGGGCTGCCTCTGGCACACACATTCAGACTCAGACAGAGACTAGCAGTACTAGCTTAACACAGCTAGCAATCAAGCAAAGATAAGATGGCAAGACCGCCCAACAGTTGGGTATGGGAGCATTTCAACCAAGATACCTCTCAAGAACAAAGCGAAGCATTCACGTGTGTGAAATGTTCCGTATGTGGGAAGAGTCTACGCTATTCTTCGAGGAATGGACCTACAAACCTATCGAGGCATTTAACCAGGTCTCACCACATGTTACCCCCTGATTCAAACAACAGTTGCACGCGCAGACCCTTTGAAGCGCTCCCGAACAGGGACAACGCGAATACGAAGGATAAAGATGGCGTCGATGGCCATATGACAGAATCCACGCATCCTAGGAGTGGTTCCAATGCATCTAGTGCAGATGCAGACGATACCATCCATATACACAGTCCAAACAATACGGATCGATCGAACCTGCTCAATCTCACCGCCGGTTCAGACAATCCCGGAGAAAGAGAGTCCGAAGATAACTCCGCTTTGCATCTACACACTGGTCTGCCTGAGAGTTCCAGTTTGACGAACATATCCCGCAGCTTTATGAACGGTAACTTCCTACCAACTTCAAGATCGACGTTGGCATTGACCTCCACATCGACATCGATAAACGATCGAAATAACATGAATATTGCACATTCTGGAAATATCTTACCCTCTTTAAACACGAATGCTGATCAAGCACTGGGAATGTTCTCTCCGCCAAGAATGCTAGATAAAGTTGCACTTGGCATGGACCCATTCAAGCAGCAGCAGCTGCCGGGACTGTTCCCACCGAGGCAACAGCAGCAACAGCAACAGCAGCAACAACAACAGCAGCAGCAGCAAAAGCCACAACCACGGACTAGCGATTTCAACCTTAGCGAGTTCACCATGCCGAATCCACATCTATCACTGAAGTTCCCAACGCGTGGCAATATGGAGAAGAATCCAAACATCAATCTCATGCCGATCTACAAGATGGATATGACTCCACATTCACATCCACCTTCGGCTCCACCATCTTCGAACCCACCTCCAATTACGAATTCTGCAGTGCAGTCTCCACGGAGTCCATTCAGTGGGAAGAAGTTTGTACCACGAAAGAGCAGCGCTGAAGTTGTGTCTCTCTTCCCTACATCCAGGCCTGCACCTTTGACTTCGGCGTCGTCATCGCCACAGTTGAGGCAGGGAAATGTGAATGGTGCACCGAGGAAAGTTAGCACTGGCAGCAATACAAACGATGCATTTTTCAACCAAGCGTTCATATCACCCGTTCGTAAACCACATACGGAGGGAGATATGAGGAAGGGTGCAGAGGCTACGACAGCAACAACAGCGGCAACGGCGACAGCAACGGCGACAGCATTGGCCATCGGTGGCGATGGCGAAGGCGGTAGTGGTAGTGGTAGTGGTGACAGTGGTGATGGAGCTGAAGCTGCAGCGGCTACCCTTGCCAATGTCGGAGCAACTCTTGCACATCGTCGTCAAACGAGTCTAGATAATATCAGTATGGCCATGAATAGCATGCTTAATTCAAATGGTTATGTGGATACGAGCAATGGATTCCCACAATTACACAACCTCACCGCTCTGGGCGATTTTGGGATGGGTGTTGGATTCCCTGGTGGGTTCGAGGCTGAATATCAAGATCCACCACCACCACAATTACAAACTCTACCACAGATGCAATCGCAAATTCAAGTACAAACTCAGACAAATAATGAATACCACCACGATCACGAACATGCGCAAAAGCGGCAAAAACCTTCGGAGTCGGGATCTACAACTGGTACGGGAACTGCAACTGGAACTGGAACCGCTACCGGTAATGGAACTGGTTCAGGGTCTGGGTCTAGATCAACTTCTGAATTGGAACTAGAGCTGGAGTTGACAGGTACGAATGCCGTAGGTGGTATGCCTACGCGACGGATGCAACAATTCCGACAACAATTACACTCACAGCAACAGAAACAAGAACAAATTCACCAGCAGCAACAACAACAGCAAGGACTTTCCAAAGGACACGCACATTCGGATAGCAATGGGAGTGCAAGTGTAAGTGCAAGTGTAAGTGCTAGGGCAAGTGTAAGTGGCAGCGTTAGTGCAAATACTAGCGCTAGCGGTGGTCATGGTTCTAACACCGATACGATGATGATGACGATGTACAATGCTATCCAACATCTGCAACAGTCTGTACATAATGTGGAGCAATCACTAGTTGATGAGCGACACAAGGTATTACAACTTGAACAGACGTTAGCTCGACGCACAAACTTACAGCGTGGATCTGGTACCATGGAAGCATATGAGCGAGTACCCTGCGATAACGGTAATGGTAATGGTAATGCAGAGGTGAACATTTCTAACGTGTATGAGGTGTTTGCAATGAGCCATGAAGAACTTGTTCGAGTGGCGCAAGCTTACGGAATTGTGATGGAAGGTGGTGGGGATAGGAATGGTGAAGATGACGGTAATGGTAATGGTAATAGTGGAGACAAAGATATGAACATGAATTTGAACATAAATTTGAACATGAATATGAATTTAATGAATATGGACATGAATATGGATATAGAAGGGGATGAGGGTCAGTTCAGTGCAGACGAGCTGCTCATGTTCCGCATTGCTCACGTCATTGGATGTGATGACCCGGTACGGTACTGGCGGGAACGAGAACGAGAACGAGAACGAGAACGAGAACGTGGGCGTCGAGCTCAACAACAACAGCAACAGCAACCTCGTGCGAGTTTAGAATAAAAATGTAGTAATAATGAACATGTAAGTAAATGTAAATTAATACAATATCGGATAATTGAATTGTAGAATTATTATACATTTATACAGTAATGGTGGGGATTGGATAGGTTATACTTTCTCACCCTCGATGACGGTACCCTCTGTTTCTGTCTGTTCCTCGGCTGGTACTTGTTCACCTGTCTCTGCTTTCCCAACCCATAGCACGTTATTACAACGCACGAAAAGTTCACTACCGAGTTTTGTTCCCTTTGTAAGATCTGGTATCGTACCTGGTGTCTGTTCTAGCTCCATGACGTCTGCGGCCATTAATAAATTCATGTAGTTGTCAATGGATTTCAGAGTGCCGTGATACTCCGTACCTGAGAATTTGAGTCGGACGACGACTTGATGGCCGAGGAGTGAAGTGAGGTACGGTTTTGGGTTTACCGGTTGGAACATTGTGTGTGTGAGTGAGAGTGTGGATAAGAGTTACTCTTGGTAGGTGAGAGAAGGCGGTGTGTATGTATGGAGAAGGCTTGGAGTGGTGTCTGATGTCTGATGTAGATCCTTGTTGTGAAGAAAATTCATGTGCCGCGGACGGACAGAATTCATGAACCACAGAAAGTTGTCGTAGTTATTTACTAAGTTAGTGGTTAGTGGTTAGTGAGGGTGTTACGTGAACGTGGTGCATTGCATTATAAACAAATAAATAACGGCTCTAAAGAGGCTTGAATGAAGTGGTGGGGATAGAGTGTAGCGTGAGATGTGGTGCGGTGCTATGGCGAAATGATGTGAGGACTTAGAGCTCAGCCTTTAATGGCACAGCGTCAATGTCACCAACGACGACCAAGTTGTAATCCTTCGCCACAGTGACTGGCTTGGAAGGCACTTCCTTACCTGCAAGAAGGGATGCGAGCTTGTTGAACTTGGAGAAGTCGACGGAACCTAAGTCTGCCTTTGCCTTCTTGATGAGGGATGCAACTTCTGCGGCATTATTAGAGGTGATGGAGACGTAGAAGAGACTGGTACCATCATAAGAGAGGACCTTGGATTCGACCTGTGCGGTGTTGTTGGAAACCTCAGTGGTTGCAGATAGAGAGGAAATGAGACCTGCGGAGACGAGCTCGTAAGATGCAGCGTCTGCGGAAGCGACAGGGAAACCAATGACGGCGGTGGTGGAGCCTGCTTGTCTGATTCTTGACTCTGCATTGGTGTATGTTGGTTGCTTTGGTTGCACAACGTCGTTACCCGTTGGTAAGGTTGCGAACTTAGATTCTGCGACGAATTGCTTGAGATCTGCTTCGTTGACGTTTTCAGCAATGATTTCCACGTTTTCGGACTTGAATGCAGTCTTTGCGAGGTTCTTCACTTCTTCAATGGAGTAGTGCTTGGAACCATCATAGTAGAGTGGTAAGCCGAGACCTGATCTGTAAGAGACGGCGTGAAGTTCTTCGAGAGCCTTGAAGCCGGATTGAGATGCATTAGTTGCGTAAACTTGGGAAGCGTAAGGACCTGCAACTTCCACGAGTTCATGTGGCTTGAAGGAAGCATCTGCTAACGTGGATGCAAGAGAGTTGACAAAGAATGGTAAGGAATCCTTGAGGAAAGTTGCCTTGAGAACGAGAGCGTCTCTGGTGACAGATGCAGAGTACTCACCACCAAGTAATTCAGCTTCACGCTTGAGTCTGAGACCGGACTTCTCGGTAGTGTCGAGGAATGCGGATGCAGAGAGCAGATGTGCGAGACCGGCTGGTGCAGAACGGGAGCCGGCGTTCTTCACGACAACCTTGAGGGAAGAGACGGAGTCGGTGATCGCTGGAGCGGTGCTGGAGACGGTGACGGAACGAGCCGCGGAGGAGGAGAAGTGTCTGACGGCAGAGAGCATTGTTGTGTGTGACGCTGTGATGTACTGTGCTGTTCGCTGTGATGTGCTGTTTCCCCTGTGTTCACCTGTCTCCTTCTCTCTTTCATTAAGAGACGTCCGTCCATCTTGTCTCGCCAGTTCACGGAGAGAGACGCGAATGGCGCTAAAAGAGGGCAAATGCGGAATGCGCGCGCGCTGATTGGCCAGTGGGCGGCTGTCCCAATCGGGCAACTATTCGCCCAATCGGGAAATACGAAATCGAGTGGTCAATTGATTAATTGGTTGTCCCAATTGGGAAATGTAGCCGATGGAATGTGAGTGGAACATGGTCCATATTCCACAGCTCTAATCTCTAATCCCAACCCTAACAGAGACTCGACACTAACAAGACTATAGTAGAACCTCGATGGGAGGTAGACATGGCCTAGGTACCGGAATACATCTGCATACTATATAGGATCATACCTATATTTAGACTTTTTAGCATCCAAATATCTTTTATATTATACACAGTCCATTTTTTAGATGGCCTACGTAGCTGTCTGTAGGATTTAAGGAGTGTATAGAGTTTAATGAATCATGTAGGGTTTAAGAATGAGTACAGTTTACTAATTTTCTATTGGTGTAGAAGGGTCAGCAGCGGCGTCATTGCGCCGAAGTCGATCGGTGACATCTGGAGCGACGATGTTCTCCAACTCTTGTTGTCCTCTTCCTGCCATAGGTGGGTGGCACAAGTATATATTTCGAGGTGAAGTAGCCCTAGAAATGGCAATGTATAGATGCCCATGAGCAAAGACGTCCTTCTTTAAGTATATACCAACTCTACCTGAAAACGTTTGTCCTTGAGACTTGTTGATGGTCATTGCAAAGCATAGACGAAGAGGAAACTCGCGGCGGACAAAGTCAATCGGCCACGAATCCTCAAAATCGTGATGAAAGTCTATAATCAAGTTGTAAGCCTCCGCCAGGTTCATCTGATGCTTCACTAACTCTCTCAACAACATACTATTTATCATTCGAACTTGAGCATTATTTGGGGTAAGTATGCAATTATCCGTCAGTAACCGCATCGCAATGTTCAGATTCTCAGGGACAGCAAGCTGACCACAACTTCGTAGCTGGCTCAATTGGGAAGATTTTCTTCAGGAAAGTAGACATACACCTGACATTATCCGGATAGTACGCATTGACATTGATGTTTTCAACACTGACACCATCCTGGAGATAATATCCACTTCCAATTAGTAGCAACAATTGGGCCTGTCGACGTAATACCAACGTTTCCTCCCTTGAGACCTCCGCGGAGAGAATTCGCATGTTTTCTGTCATTGTGAGGAAGTTCATTTCAGGCTCAAACTCAGCACTTAGGATGCACCGCTTGACAATTTGAGGAAGTGGTGTTCTCCCGACAACAATAGGCAAGCACTGCCTAAAATCCCCAGAAAAGACCACCACCCACCCATCTACCAAAAGGCTTGTTTGGAACACCTTTAGCCTTTCTCATCAAGTTTGATAGAAAGAGGAGGAATGGTGATTTCATTCTAGAAGATGATATGCATCCATCATTTGCGGACGAGGATTGCAAGCAACGGAAACTGAAGGAGTTCAGGAATGCTCCTGTTGAATAGGGATGGAAAAGCACTTGTGTGCAGTCATACCCTTCTCCAATAAGAGAGCTGCCATACCCGTGGATGCAACTGGAATTACCAACCTCCCTTTGAATCTCAACGCCTAAATTGTAAGAGCTTGAGAGAAATCCTGAATTCTCAGCGAGCTCTCCACGAATCCCCAAACATCGACACAGGTCGATCAGACGAGGAATACAAACTTTGACGAATATAGCAATTTTCGAAATCTCTTCCCATGCACGAATTACCGGAGACAATATTATTCGATGACAACTTCTTATATACGCGCGCGTGTGCATTATCAATGTCAATAAACAAATTAAAGTTTCTGCGGTATTTATCTCCATTCGTATATATGCGAAATTAATCAAATTGATTGTAGTTGAAATGTGCAAGCAAGAATATTTAAAGCTTTAAAAGGCGACCGTAAGTTCCAAGTTCCAACCTTCACGTTCTAAGCTACCTAATTAAGCACTTGAAGCTGCTTGGCCTCATGTTTCATATTCATTTTTGGACTTCTGCTTACAATCATGCTTTTGGGATTTAAATATCTTGTAGCTACCTTATTGAACAGTGCTCATCTCAGGCTGAACTACGAACTTTATTCTTACCTTAATGATGATGAAAAAGTGAAGTTTATGGAACATCACGTTGGTATTTTAATGTTAGAGGATATTGCATTAGCTCGTTTCCACGAAGAAAAATACGGAGGGGCTGACAATGGAAGCAATAGCGAGGTTTAAGAAAAGTACATCTGTTTTCTTCACTTCTTTGAAAGTTGGCTCTTATAATATGATGCCAGTTGGCGTCGGGTATTAGATTTTCTTGAATAAGTATGTTGTTGTTATCTATATATACATCAGTTAACAATTATGATCCGCTTAGTTACTTTGGGACGGACGATATTCATGTGAGGATGGGGTTCTTGTCGCTGCACAGGAGTAGAACAAGCAAATAGCTCATTTGAGGCACATCGATATCACTTGCTTTATTATTCACATAATCTACCCTTTAAAAATATGTGGTTCGATTCACGGTGGAGAAGTTCTCTAGGTTTCTTCTCAATGCGTTTACCTCGTATACCAGCTTAGGAGGCCATGTGCCTTCCTGTGTAGTCTTTGTATAGTTCTTTTGTCAATCAATTAGTTAACGACAGTTCTATCAGCTACTACCTACCACTTATCATGAGCTTTATTGCATACCCCAGTCTGTCAAGTCTGCAAAATGTAGTTCACTATAAGTTTAGCATTTAGCGATTTTGAAGTCTAACTATCCTCAGTTTATTATCCATCTCAGATCTAATGAAAGAACTCGTTGTAATATAGAATTAAATAAATGAACTAACAACTACATCGTAATCTGATAATCAATAAGAAAAAGAAAACGAACATGAAGATTAGGTTAAGTTCCGTAAACTTAGACTAGGTTCAGTAAGCTCAGGTCAAGTCCAGGTAAACTTAGGTTAAGTTCGGTGAATTTACTAAATGGACCTAACTTTGATCTCAATCAGACCTCATAGAACTCAACTCAAACTTCTCCGAGAGATACTTAGGACTAACAACCTATACACTGATCTTATGGCCTCCATTATAGAGTACTGACATCTATCTAGTGTACTGACAACCAACGGGGTGGCTTGCTTCCATTACGCGCGGAGCTTACAATGACCAAAGTCTGTTGGGAACACCATTAAATGACCGACATCTATTAAAGCTAACCAAATGTGGCCATCTAAATAAATCGACTGTATATGCAATTGTTCGATATAGATATTGTATATCTACAACTCCAACACTATAGTCACTTTGAATACTTTGATTGTTGTCTCAGTCTGATCAATTCTCATAGACACGGCGACACATCTACATGAACAGTAGCACACCGGCCAGCGCCCGCAGTCGCTGCAGCTGCGCCAGGGCCCGTCTCTCACCGTCCACAACGGCACGTAGCTGTGCCAGCTCGCCCGCCAGCAACAGCTCGCCTTCACGGCCACGCACGTCGGCACGGGAAACCTTGTCCAACAACATCCTGTTCGCCCCTCTTGCTCGTTCGACACCATCCAGCACGCCAGCCATACCATGCACCAGACACCGGCCCATCGTCTGCTTTGCTAGCAACAGGCGTCGATTCACACGAAAGGCGAAGATACTACGCATTGCCGCTCGATCTGCCGTACGTGGAATCTCTTGGATCTCAACTAGGGCAAACCTAGCTAGCGTCGCCACAGTGCGTCTCACGTCACCCTCTCTCATGAGTACGCTCTTAGCAATGTTCTTCTCCTCCACGAGTCTTTGCCTTTCAATGCAGTTGAGCACTCGTAGTGCACCTTGGCCGAGAACGTTACGTACAACCTGTTTCATGTGGTATTCACCCACTTGCGACTGTGACGCGCCACTATCGCGGCAAGCTCCAAAGAGTGCAGTGAAGGGAACGTAGAACTGGCCAGGACTCGTCTCCACGAGGAAGGATAGTTGTTTATCCGTCGTGAGTAGCTTCAAATGTTGCAGGATCAGCTTGAGCACTTCACCATTCTCACTACTGTTTGCCAGCTCAAACCCAGTCTCCACGGGTGCTGCCTCTTCATCCTCGTCATCCTCGTCATCGTCGACGTCGAAGGGACTAACGACCTTGTTCAGTTTCGACTTCTTGGGTGCGCTGCCGCCAACTGCTGCGTTCTCGAGCTTACGTTTCCGCTCGCGTTCAGCACTACCACCATCTTCCTCGTCCTCCTCACAGATAGTACCCATGAGATCGTCCTTCGTCAACCGGTACAGGTTCCCGCGGGAGACGGACAATTCTTTCAAGATATCCACAGCACCGAAATTGAGTCCCTTCTGTTGATCACCGAGTTCCAATCTCTTACGTAAATCTTCCCCAATGGCAGGATCGTACCCTGACGTAGAAGATCCAGCACTGCCGGCACCAACGCTAGCATCTGCAACGAGCCGGTCGACAACGTCTTCGATGCAACGCACATCCCTACACGCTCTCTCAACGCGACCCAATGCAACGGCATAGATCTTCGCTGTGATGTTACCAATCCGGTGTTTGCAAATGGACGCCAATTGAACGCTCCTTTCGTGCTTGAGTAATCTCTCAAGAGAGAAAGTGAGCGCAACGTTACCGTTCAATCTCTTCAAATGCTTACTACCACTACCGCTCCCATTGCCGCCACTATGGCTTTTGCCGTTGATGTCCACATTCCCATCTCCATCCTCGTCCTCGTCATCATCGCTGAACAGAGTAGAAATTCCCTTAGCCACAGCGAGACCGGGATCCGCTGCAGCTGCAGCAGACTGTTTTTGTCTCTGCATGCCCACTTTGAACAGCTCGTCCTTTCCACTCGTGTCGTTGTACATGCGCATGAACTTCTCCTTCGCCAAGTCCTTGATGATAGTCGTCTTCTTCAACTGACTCATTCCAGCGCTCTTGAATCGTGGGTTACCACCACCTCCTCCTCCACCTCCACCACCATTCTCTTCATCCATTCTCGCATACTGGTTGCTGTTCACGAGAAACTCTCGATTCGCCAGCTTAACGCAATCTCCAAAACTCTTGTACAATGGATGGAAATCCATTTCTTTAACGGGGACGAGCCATTTATCTTCTACCAACTCAATAAACGCGTGTTCAACCTTCTCCACTTCACTAGGCAAACTCATATCCTTAACGTACGCACCTAAGGTGACATGTCCTCTAAGTACAATATTCTGCATAACTTCTGCATGTAAGAGTCCAAACTTCTCTCTCACGTGACGCACACATTCATCAACGTATGTTAACTTCCAACATCCTTCTTCATTAGCTAAATATTTCACATGTTTCTCCTTTGTATAAACGATGCAACCGAGCTGAATCAAAGTCACTAAGATTTTCTTCAATGGACCCATGGGGATACCACTCTTTGCTCTCAAATCTCCCAATGTGATCCCCCGTTGTGAGTAAACGCAAGAGTATACGAATGCCGCCTGTTCACCAACGTAGGCGCGCAACACCGTCGTATGCAGGAAACATTCCGGCGACTGAGTCTTTGCCGTCTCGGGCAGCTCGCTCGGCGGCTGTCTCATTGACATTGACATTGCTGCTGTTGCTGCTGTTGTTGTTGTTGCTGTTGTTGTTGTTGCTGTTGTTGCTGTGCTACGGGAGAAACTGACTACACACTACACGCCGACCAGATCGCTGGTATTGCCGTTCTCCATCAATTCTCAAATTTTTCTCTCTCTTTTTCACCGCACAACGTCGCTCATCTCAAAGAGCAGGTCTTCGTGCACGTCATCATCACCTTCTCCTTCTCCTTCTCCTTCTCCTTCTCCTTCTCCTTCTCCGTCACTCGCAAACACGTCTGCACCGTACGACAGCGCCCGCAGCGCCTTCATATGCGATGTCTCAGTGTGTCCTTGAGCGTGGCCATGCGGTGTCTCTCGCGGTGGTGGCCTTCTGGCAGCACTGCTGCTCATTCGCCGCAACATCCCTACACTGCCACTCTCACTGCCACGCGTAGTCATTGCTGTAGCTGTCACGTTGTCACTCGTCGTCGTTGTCGGTACACTCGTGCCCAGAACGTGTGCAGTCTCCGAGATTGGTGCAGCCTTGAGAGTAGTCCCAACTACATTTGTAGTAGTATCCACGGGCCCAATACTCACGCCAAAACTTCCCCTGCTACTCCGACTCTGACTTCGACTCCGACTTGTGCTCACACTACCTCGGTTCCCACCATGCTCTTGTAGTAAACGTACCGTGGAATCCATCGGTTCACCACTCACCGCTGGAGGTGGAGCTGGTGCTGGTGCTGGTAGACTCAGATGTTTCGATGCAGAGTCCATAGAAGATGATGAGAACGTTCGACGTGCTAATGCCATGCTAGTCGGTGGTGTATGCATATGTAGATATCCAATAGCAGGAGGTGGTGATGCTGATCCAATACTACCACGCAATGACGTCTCTCCAGCACCACCAACGCCAGTTCCCGTTCCGGCAAACAGTTCATTTTGTTTGCGTATATTGCGGAAGTTCATCATGCTCTCC